>QNUK01000228.1:0-127500 GCA_013621035.1 Clarias magur | reverse complement strand
GTGAAGTGTACGGTGACGACAAAGACATCTATGGGAATGTCTACAGTTTCTGTGAGGCCATAAACAGGAAGTAGATGTTGTGTATTTTTTGAGGATTTGTTACAGTAGATGTGCGCGGTAGTGTGTGTGTGTGGGACAGATGGACAGCTGCAGGTTGGCACAGGCGAGAGGTGTTCTGGCACTGTGAATGAGACTGGTGCAGCTGTGGTGGTCAACACTGTCACAGTGCCCTTTAGAAAGATCACACACACACACACACACACACACACACACACACACACACACACACACTCACGGACATGTTTATACACTGTACAGTCTAAGTGTAGAATGAAAACACACACTGATTAACAGAGTTTAACGTGATCATTTATGTCCAAGAATGTCCATTGTTCTGTTCATTTTGTGTCTCATGAAACGTTTACTGTCTCCATTGTACCTTATCTATATGATTCCTTATCTATAATCATTCGCCGTCCGGACAATAACTCACTGTGATTTGGCCCTAAGGAAATGACAGAGATGCTGCGTGCACCACGCTCTGAGGTGTGACCTTACACAAGTTTCACTTTTCCACCCCCGGCGCCGATTAATAGCACGGTGCTGCGGTTCATTAGAACAGACGTCATGGTTTGTGTAAGGACTAAAACATTGGGTCAGCACCATAAAGGAGTTCTGTCCAGGAGAATCAGATGTGGAAGAAGAGTGAGGAAAGTCTTTGGCCAAGTGAAAAGCCACCACAGATTAAAATTGATATATGATTGATATGTTAACATCCATACATCTTTTTTTCAGTCAGTATTAGTAAGGCTTGATGGCACTGGTGATTCTTATGCAATGACCACAAGGGGTTAGGCCTAAGTGATGTAAGGATAGGTTTTACTTACTTTATTTGAATTTAAATCCTGGATTAGACACTTTAAATATATTTAAAATAACGTACAGGATACAATAACTCGAGAACCTACTGCATACCTGTTAGCTTGCCAGTGCTGGGATTTAAACTCATAAGCTTCTGGTCAGTTTTCAGAGACCACTTTATGTATCTTTATTTCATGCATCCTTATTTCTAAGATACACTTTAGTGTATCTGTATTTGGATTTCATGACACATTCCTAAGCATTTCAGGAAACAATACCGTGTGATTGTGACGTATCTCAAGACTTGTGAGAAGACAACTCAACTTTTATGAAGAACACAGCTTTGCCTTTATATGAAAAAGTGAAGATAAATGATGTCTTTGTTACTTTTGATGTACAGTACAGTATTTGTGTGGGCATGGCGGCTTAGTGGTTAGCATGGTCTCCATGCAACTCCAGCATCCAGGTTCGATTCCCGTTCTCCCCATGCTTGGTGGTTTCCTCTGCATAGGCTGCAGGCCTCCTGTGACCCTGTACAACAGAATAAATCAGTATAGACAATGAGTGAGAACAGTTTTCAAATTTTCTTCTTTTTATCTGACCTTTTTGGCAGTGTTTTGTTTCTTCTCTTCTCTTCTTCTGCCCATTATCATGGGCTCTACCATTTTCATTTAAAAGTATTATGCAATGAACCATTTATAAAATGCTTTTCGCAATGAATGAGTTACATGGTGGTGTCTTTTAAACAAACGGTTACAGGACAGTGTGAAACTGCTAAACAGCTGTATAGAAGGAAAAAAAAGCAATGTCGATACATCATGAGAACTAAACTTGTGGACCTGTGATGACAATTCCCATTGTAGCCACTTCCATCTCTCCATCTGTAATTACGGCTTCCAGTACAGGGTGTGTTAATCTGAAGTTACTGTGTGTGTACGTGTGTGTGTGTGTGCGTTGTGTTGTGTTGTGTTGGGGTTGCGCTTGCTGCAGTCATGCTGAACGTGGCGGGGCTACTGAAGGCCTTCTGGTTGAAGCTGGATCAGCATATGGGGCTTCTGTTCCCATCACAGACACTCACCTCCAACAGCACTCGCTCCAGCTGCTCCTGCCATGCTGCATCTCCGGCACATGGCTCAACTCGGCCCAGCCAGCTGTTCCTCAGAGCGGGAGAATTGCCAGAACTACAACCAGAACCTTCATCATATAACCACAGCCAGTACCAGAAATATGCGCAGAAGCACAACCTCAACCGGCAGGCGTGGAGAGAGAGAAAGGATAAACACGTTGGTGATGGAGAAGGTACGTAGCCTTGTTGGTTGTAAGGATGAGGATGTTTAATTAAAATTTAATTCCGCTGTGGTGCATAAGAGTATAAAGGAAAAAGTAATACCAAGTAACCCTAAAAGCTCTGAAACTCAGGTCTCATAAATGGTTAATAACTGTGTTGCTTAAATAAAAACTTTTATTTTTGTAATATTCATTTAATAAAATTAAAAAAATACAGAATGCTCCATGAAAGTCTGTTAATTCATTGTTACTAAAAAAATTTAAAAAATAATTTAAAAAAACAGTATTAAGGCTGTACAGTGATTTGTTTTACAGTCTGACCAAATTTCTGACCAATCAGAACCAAGAATTGAACAGCCACACTGTACAATCAAAATATTAAAACTAAGATAAATTAATTTTGTGTAAGTAATGACATGAACTTAAATATTCAGGGTTTCTTTGGATGAATGATTCCATGATCGTTTCTTAAAATTTTATTTAAAGAAAATGTAATTTATTTTGGCAGCACGGTGGTGTAGTGGTTAGCACTGTCGCCTTGCACCTCCAGGGTCCGGGTTCGATCCCCGGTCAGGGCTCAATTGCCGTCTCTGTGGGCATGGAGTTTGCATGTTCTCCCCGTGCTTGGTGGGTTTCCTCGGGGTACTCTGGTTTCCTCCCACAGTCCAAAGACTTGTAGGTTAGGCTGATTGGTGTTCCCAAATTGTCCGTAGTGTGTGAATGAGTGAGTGAGTGCATGTGTGTCTGTGCCCTGTGATGGATTGGCACCCTGTCCAGGGTGTACCCTGCCATGTGCCCTAAGTCGCCTGGGATAGGCTCCAGGCCCCCAGTGACCCTGAATACAGGATTAAGCGGTATAGATGATGAGTGAGTGAGTGTCATTTATTTTAATTTAAGTTCCACACATACTAGAACCTTTAAGCATTCCCATTCAGGCATAACAGTCAATAATAAAGATTCTTCTTGCAGAAATTCTAAATCTAAACTTGTTTGTTAGTAGTGTGTTTCCTGTTTGCATTGTTTTTATAAAATGTTTTAAAAATTCATTTAAATGTTATAGTCCAAAGAGTCTTCACTTTGCAATTCCATGGAATAGCTCTCATGGGTTTAGATGTTGTTCAAGGGTGGCACAAGGCCAAAATGCATCACAGCTGTGCTGATATTCAGCACAAAAGTATGACCTCGAGTGTAATGTGGTTTTTATACAAACACCATTTATTATCAACAGATTATAATTTGTTTATAGGTCCACCAACACGTAATCCAGCGACATAGGCTAGAGACCAACAGTTAGTGAAACAATATGTTGAGGAGAATAAACCATGGAGGTGGTGGTAAGGTCATGAGATTTTCTTTATATATATTATATTATATTATATTATATATTATATATATATATTTTTTTATTTATATATTCCTTTAGAATATCGGAACCCCAAATAACGTTAAACGGAGACGTAGTGACCTATGGCTATGGAGGGTGTACCATCCCTTTTTTCCACACACCATGTAGTGCCTTTGATTTGTAAGTCAGCCTTGTGTTAGAAGCTAGTTAGCTTTGTATCTTGCATTCACTCTGAACAGAACACCATGGACAGTTCAGAGGCATTTGACACAGTTCATCACATTTTTTCTTGCTGAAAGTGCTTCCATGTCCGGTTTTCACTCTGGGTTTTGGCAGACAGCTACTCTTTCCAGTACTGAAGGAACTGCTTTCACCCACGCTGGTGACCAACATTTGATGTAATTAATGATTGTTAGAACACTCATAATGTGGATATGGTCTATATCACCACTCATGGACAGACTGCCGACTAATCAGATTACTCGGACAGAACTAACCATTGCATTATTGTACGTATTGACTCAATAAGGAATTAAAAAAAAAAACTAGAAATAAAACACTTTAAAAACCTCGAGGAGGAGCTGTGACTGCTTTTCCTGTCAAGTCACATCACACAATGCCATCAATGATTATTTTCTGCAAGTGCACACTGCAAGTGTTTTATTCCTAGTAACCCGTGTAAGTATCTATCCAATGACAGAAACTTCAAAGCACGTTTTGTTAGTCGCTCTGGATAAGAGCATCTACCAAATTCCTAAATATAAATGTAAAATGTAATTCCTTCCATATTACTTCAATTAATGTGATGCTTAATTCATTGGTATTGTACTTCTCGTTCTCAGAAGTATCTTCATCTGGCTTCCATTAATAAAGACGCAAACATCGCAAAAAATGGTGTGAATTAACAGTGCAGTGTTGAATTAGTGTGTACAGTGTTGAATTAAACACCCTACAATGTTTTTTAAAGGGCCGTCTGAATCACATTTACTCTAAAATGCTTAAATCAACATGGAGGACTTTACTGTGTGGCATCTCATGTGAGAAAAATAATAGGTTGGAACAGGATGTTCCAACCAATTATTATTTGATGATGATGATGATGATGATGATGATGATGAAGATGATGATGATGATTAGCTTGATTTTATACCATTTCATATATGTATAAATGCTACCTTTGACCCTTAGCTGAACCCTAGTTCTTGTAACTCACATGCTTTCATCAGGTAAATTATAGTAATGCAAATTTGTTGGTCATTAATGTCAGATCCAATATGTTGTTGCATTTAAGCATTTTATGTAAAAGGTTTAATAGTATTATTAGTATAGGTTATTTCGTAATACCTCAGGAGCATAATAAACACAGGCGAAACTTCATACATATCCAGATGTCGATTTAGATGCCTAATGAAAAAAACAGATTTGACAATGTTAAGAAAAATAAATAAATAAATAAGATAAGGAAACCTTGAGAGGAATCAGGTGCAAAGGGGATTTTTTCCCCCCTATAGTGGAATAATAAATCACCACAGTATACAAATGTAGAAGATGCGGGTAATGATGCCATCAACATCTGGATTTAGAAATTAAAAGATTGTATCTACTAAGTCTATATTTTGCACACACACACACCTCTCGTGGCGGGTCTAACGCTCCATTGATCAATGTTGGTGCGAGCGGAGCGGCTGAAGGCAGCCGTGTCTGCTTTGGGATGGTACATATGCTGCAGGCACCGTGCGTGCCAGCTGCAGCTCTCTGTCTCTCTGCAAGCCCGACACACTCTGCCCAGGTTCCTCTGTCAGCTTACACACTCCAGCTCTGCCTCTGTCTGCGGCCGGCTGTGCTGCTAAGATGGATTACCCTTTGATATCAGCAGCGATCTGGGGAGGTGTGCTTGATGCACACTGAGTGCCATAATGATTTTGCCTCCTCACAGGAACTCGAGGGACCTGCTCCTGAGTTTCTTTACAGCCGAGCCAGATTCATTATGAGCTGTAATCAAACACACACACACACACACACACACACACACACACACACACACACACACACACACACACACATGCATATTCTCTGAGTCAACATGCTTCTCTGTTTGAACAGAAGGTAAGGCTTTCATATGTAGCTAGATTAGGAGTTGGTCAGGAATTCTCAAAAAAAAAGAAAAAAGAAAAAAAGATTTCTGCTTTCAGAGGTTTCTTCATTCTCTCTGCATATGTCCTTTATGCATGCATTGGTTTCATCTGATCAGGAAACTATTTTTCCAAGTCAATTATATATATATATATATATATATATATATATATATATATATATATATATATATATATGAGTTACACACACACACACACACATGCTTCCTTTGGGCAACATAATCCGTAAGCATGATAATAGTTTTCATTCTTATGCTGACAACACATAGTTATACGTCTCAGCACAACCTGATGGGAAAAACTGAAGCTTTCTAAAGTTGAGCAATGTGTAAAGGATATAAGAGACTGGATGCTAATTAACTTCCTTCTGCTTAATCCTGATAAGACAGACGTTCAAGTCATAAGACCACAAGCAGCTAGAAGCAAGATTATAGATCACACTGTAACTTTTGATGGCCTTTCTGTTCGATCTAGTGCAACAGTAAGAGACCTCGGTGTGATTATAGATTCTAGTCTTTCATTTGAAGCTCAAATAGACAATATCACTAGGATAGCATTCTTTCACCTCAGAAATATTGCCAAATTAAGGAATATACTGTCACTAAACGATGCAGAAAAACTACACTAGTTCATGCTTATATCTAGGGCTGCAACAACTAATCGATAAAATCAATAATTATCGATAATGAAATTTGTTGTCAGCGAATGCCGTTATCGATTAGTTGGACTGCTCACGTTACTGAGGAGCACAACCACAAGATGCACAAATACACAAAGATACACAGCCGCTCGTGCAATGGAGGTTACAGAAGGAGAAAGCGTGCGCGTGGCGTTATATTACAGCCACAATTCTGAGCGCGCGGTTTGACATTTTGAGAGCAGACAAAGCACTCTATGCAGTGTCTCCACTGCGCGCTCAACAGCTCCATGCTGCGCGTGCAATGTCTCCGCTGTTCGCGACTTCTCGATTCTGTGCGCGCTCGACTCTGCCTTCACGCGCAAGCAACATTCATTTTCTGTGCGCGCTCGACTCTGCCTGTACGCTCGCTCCACTTTGTCCGGTGTTATAAAACTGTCACAAAACCGGCCAATCACAGACTTCCACACAAGACTTCTGATTTCCGTTCCTTCTCTATCAGCTGGCAATATCTGCAATTACTGTTAAAATGCTGTACTATATTTTTTTTTTAGATAGAGACAAGTCAGCATAAGTGAGTTAATTCAAAAAAGAAATCCCCCATACACTCCACAACAAGCAGCCACTATAACAGATGCCATTCAATATAATAAGAGTACATCAATTGTTTAGCTTTTTTATTTATTTATATTTTGGACATTTAGAGGAGTTTTACTGTTCAAAAACAAACTTTGTCTTTAATTTAAGGTTTAAAATGTCAAAATTAAAGATCATTAAACTCTGTATGTGGTGTTTGCATTTTTTTAAAGTTTAGTTTTATACATAACTAATACCCTGATTTATGGTTTTATATAGTTATAAGAAAAACATGAAATTAACGAAGCATTTAGTTTTTATCCGATTAATAGATTAATCGAAAAATAATCGACCAACTAATCGATTATCAAGATAATCGTTAGTTGCAGCCCTATTTTTATCACCTCTAGGTTGGACTATTGTAACGCCTTACTGTCTGGTTGTTCAACTAGGTCCATAAAAAAGCTTCAGTTAGTGCAGAACGCAGCAGCGAGAGTCCTCACTAAAACCAGAAGATACGAGCACATCACCCCCATCTTATCTACACTGCATTGGCTCCCTGTGAAATTTCACATTGATTTTAAAATACTACTTTTGACATATAAAGCTTTAATTAGTCTCGCGTCGCAGTATCTGAGTCAACTGCTAGTGTCTGATGATCTGCCACGCCTACTTCGATCAAAGAATGCAGGCTGCGTGTCAGTACCGCGTATTATAAAAACTGCAGAGTTATGAGTTACAAAGTTATGGAATAGTCTTCCTATTAATGTTCGGGACTCAGACATAGTCTCAGTGTTTAAGTCTAGGCTAAAAACCTATTTATTTAGCCAAGCATTTTTGTAAATAGATTAGACTTAGGTAAAGGAGCAGATCTGGGGGACTCATGGACGTGGAGTATTCTGGTGAACTGGTATGTTTAGATGCTGTCCTCCCCACTCTCATTGTTCACTCAGGTTTGTTGACGGTGAGGTGATTGGTTGCTTTACATCACAGTTCCCCCTCATGTCTGTGTTTCCTTCTGGCTCTCCCTTTTAGTTATGCTGTTATAGTTAGTCCTGCCGGAGTCCCTACTTGCATTTACATTATGCGACTGTGACCATACCTAACTGTTGCCCCCCCCCCCCCCCATCTCTCTTTTCCTCTCTCTGTCGAGCTACACATGTCGTTCCTGAGCTGCCATTGATCCAGACTCCCTCTGCCCTCTGGACCTGCCTGATTCGTCCTGGTGCCCCGCTTCTGGTTGGAGATCTCGTCACATGGATGCCCCGTGTGTCTCTGTGCGTCCGGTGTCTGGGGACGGTTTCACTTCACTATGAAGACTGTTCTGGCCTCTACTGACATTGACCGCTGTTTCTCTGCGGACTTGGCTGCAGTCACTCCACAGTTCAGGACTGAAATTTCCTACAAGTCTACCTGAGCCTCCAATAACTACCTGGACTCCATATTAATATCAATTAACATCAACTGTTATACTGAACTGCCAGCCACCTAACACACCTATGAATGCAGATAAATTCCTGCTTTCTGTTTCACCTAAATGAGCACGCCTGTTGAGTCCGGTTCCTCTCAAGGTTTCTTCCTACTGCCGTCTCAGGGAGTTTTTCCTTGCCACTGTCATCCTCGGTTTGCTCATCAGGGGCTATCTGACCATTTTGATTCATACACATTCATGTTCAATACAAACATAAATAAATCTTTTGATTGTTTAAAGCTGCTTTGCGACAATGACAATTGTTAAAAGCGCTATACAAAT
Source organism: Clarias magur (assembly GCA_013621035.1). Taxonomy (NCBI): domain Eukaryota; kingdom Metazoa; phylum Chordata; class Actinopteri; order Siluriformes; family Clariidae; genus Clarias; species Clarias magur. The sequence continues at coordinate 118,888 of QNUK01000228.1, read as the reverse complement.
ATTAAATTGAATTGAATTGAATATATGTATTTTTCCTCAAATCTGGCTACTGCTTTGGAATTGGAGATGATGTGTTGGAGCCTAAGTAGCTGATCAACTTTGACATGGGCCAAATTGTTAGGGCATCTCCAAAATGACAGGTCTTACAGGGTGTCGTCAGTATGCAGTGGTTAGTACCTACAGTATGTAAAAACTGGAACAGGCAACAGGGTCATGGGCACCCAAGGCTCATTGATGGGGAGTAAAAGCTAGCTGTCTGGGCCGACCCTACAGAAGAACTGATACAGCACAAAAGTTAATAATAAAGTTAATGCTGGCGAATATACAATGGTGGATCACTGGTTGCTGTGTAGATATTTCTTAGGTCAAATATTACTCAAGTAAAAGCAGAACTCCACCATTTAGATGTCTGCTTGAGTAAAAAGTACTCAACTTCAAATTTACTTATCTGTATCTATGTATCTGAGTTTATATTATCTCACAGCAGCCTTTAAATCATTGTAAGATATTCTCTCTGCTTCCTGACCATGAACATGCCGTTTTCGTTCGCTGTCTGCAACCAGGTCCCATTCTGATTACAAATACCTGTAAGGTTATTAAGCGTGTCACAATTACGAAACACAATTACGCATAAATGGTCAGCAGATGCTTCAAATAGTCCACACCACTGTGGTTATGTAAACACAACGCCATGTAGAAAAGTAGCAGCTATTTCCCGTACAACGTAGTGAAGTGAAACATATCTAATGAAACTACTCAAGTATAGTGGTACATGAATTTCAATAAATTCGGCCTATGAATTTTATTTATTCCAGAGGTCGAGTTCTTAAGGTGAAAATTTGTATTGTGAAATGTTTTTTCCAAAAGGAAATACAGTGGAACCTTGGATTGTGAGCATAATTAGTTCCAGAAGCATGCTCGTATATCGAAACACACTAAATCAAAGCGAACTTTCTCATAAGAAATAATGAAAACTCAAATTAGTCGTTCACAGCCCCCCAAAAATTATATAAAATAATTAATTAAATTAATTACAAAATATAAAGTAAAAATAAACCAAATTAACCTGCACTTTACCTTTAAAATAAAAGTAAAAATAAATCCAGACACAAAAGTGTTTCCGATTGTGCTCTCAGGTACTATGTGTGTGTGTGTGTGTGTGTGTGTGTGTGTGTGTGTATGCGTGCGTGCGTGCGTGCGTGCGTGTGTGTGTGTGTGAGAAGCTAAAGTAAGAGGAGAGAAAGAATGAGCCCCACCCCTCTCCCTCTTCTCATCTAAACCTCTTCTCAGTAAATCTTCTTCCTTTCTTATTTGAGTTTCACACACACACTAACGTAAACACGGTTTTATCAGGAAAATAAACAAGAAATCTCTTGGACACTCGCACACTAATAGAATCACTGCTGTAAAGTAAAAATAAACTTGTGTGTGTGTGAAGGTGCACGGTGTCCAATGACATGAGGACACACAAAGCAGGCTGAAACAGAGAGAGAGAGAGAGAGAGAGAGAGAGAGAAAACAGTACACACGCACTGTACACACATGCATACAAACACAAAATAAAATAGGTTTTATGCGCACACGTGGTCACAGTGTACATGTGCATGGATGTTGATTATACCAGTGAGAGACGCACTAAGATTGAGCAGGGGAGACGATTACCCACAATTCCAGACCGCAAGAAAGAGAAAAACCATTGGCTCAGTTGTGATCACGTGACACACAGCGTCAAGACAAAAAGCGCATGCGTGATACATGATACTCTGTATTTGTAAAAGTCAAATTGTATTAAAAATCTTTGCTCGTCTTGCAGAACGCTCGCAATCCAAAGTTCCACTGTAATAAAAATGCAGATAATCTGTTCCAGCCACCCAAAAAATATGACCAATATTACCAATATCCAACATTGTAATCATATTTTTGTATCTAAAAAAATCTAAACATTTAGAAAAGACATGTAAATTAAGTAAATTATGAACTAAATAGACATTAAACCTCACTTATCCTTAATGTATGATTTCTCTTGTCAAGGGCTGCTTTAAAATTGAAACTGAAAGTGTCTCCTTTTTTCTACTTGTTGCCATGCTTGCTAACATTCTTGGGATCCATGGTGCAATGTCTTTGCTAAATCTTACATTAAATGCAAATAGACATGTAAACTCGCTTTGCTTGGCTTTCCACTGACGCAAACAATTTTTTTATCGGCTCCAGGACATACTACAGAAATGCTCCGTATGCAAAAGTTCTGTTCTTGAGGTTGGCTGTTCACATGCCAAGGTACCACTGTACAGATATGTGAAATATTTACAGTACCTACGTACAGAAACAATGTAAATTTACTTAGTTACCTTCCACGTCTGGCTCTAGGCCATGTGCTGCTGAAAAACTCTGGGTCCTGGTATTGAGCAGAAACATGTGCATGCCCCAACACACTGCAAGAACTGTTTAGGAACTTGAATTATTGACTTAATTCCTCAACATCTCAGTACAAACAAGACTCTCGAGGATGTGCTAGACAAACAAGTCCGATCCAACTCAAATCAATTGAAGCCTCACCCCACACCTTACAAGATGTAAAGGATTTCCTGCTAGTGCCCTGGTGCCAGAAGCCACAGCATGCCTTCATGCCTTTAGTGGTCCTGTGAGCCTTGATGGGTCAGAGCTATTTGGGAGGCACAAAGGAGGCCTAGACACTGTTAGGCTGATCAATGGATTTTTTTTAGTGCTACATATTGAGGTTAATTCTTACAACTTCAGTTACTGTTTTATCCTCATCAGGATTGTGGTGAATTCAGAGCCTCTGGGTGCAAGCTGAAGGAATTTCACCCTGGATACAACGTGGGGTACAATAACCATGCACACACGCACACATGGGTAATTTAGGATCTATCTGCTGGCATGGTTTTGGACCAGAACATGTGAAAAAACTCCATATAGCAAGTAACTTGAACGCACTGATTTTTTTAAAAACATAAATTAAATGTATTTAAACAATGCGAAGCATTTTTCTTTTAATTCCATAATCTCTCTGCCAAACTTATACTGTACATGACATCAACAATATGGGCTGAGCCAAGACTGCACTCTTCAAAACACTTACACTAATCACTTTGATTTCTTTAAAATAAAACCTGTGCCATAATTAGGCCAGACCACCCTCATGTGCCTCTAATTCCTCAAACCGAGAGGAGCACCACTGACAGCTTTTATTAGCCCGATTTGCACTGGCAACGGTTTTATGTTGTCTAATGAATGTCACGTTCCCGGAGGCCAATGAAAAAGTTGAATTAAGACCCTTCTAGCCAAACAATTATGCAGCCTTTCTTCAAACGTTCCCACGCCAGAGCATTGGGAAACATTTTAGGACGATTAAAACGTAAAAAACTCTACTCACGGTAATCAATGTGCTGTAAGAATCAGGTGAGGTTAGTTAAATTAAAAGTGAAGGTGATATTTATAGCGATGCTCCTGGTACTATCCAAATCTGTATTTAATCTCCCTTTCACGAGCAAGAGTGTAAACCTAGGAGCAGGAATGGATTGGATATGAAATGCCATCATATGTTTATAAATACACTAACATTAACATTTTACTCCTTCCCATAAATCTTGAGGGAACAACAGCTAAGGGACAGAAATAAAGGCCCCAGTAGGACAATGATGTATTCCCCTGCTGTCTAAAAGCCATTCATTCTCTCCCACTCTCTCTCTCTCTCTCTCTCTCACACACACACACACACACACACTTCCCCAAACATTATCCCCTCCATTGATGCCCCTCATTTCAAATCCATTTTAATTTAAGGACGCTTGACATGGTTCTGGCGGAACAGCGACTAATCCCGATCGTCCATCATAATGTAGCAAGTAGGCAGGCAGAGTTTGTGTGTGTGTGTGTGTGTGTGTGTGTGTGCACGCGTCTGTGGAGACATAGGTTCACTGTGGTCACCACTGAAACAGCGGAGTAATTACCAGATCAGCTCTGTTAAAAACGCAGCCGGGCCGCTCGCTGACCTATCATCCGCTAATCTGCATAGTGAAGTATGGCTTCATAACTGTAAATCGCTGACTTAATTAAAAGCGGAGACCTTTCTGTCATTTAATTACAGCGAGAAAAGGTTATTGCCTAAATGCAATTTTCCAAATGTGATTTCTTAACAGTTATTAACGGCTTTTGCTATCATTTATTGTTTCCGATTTTTCAATTTGGAAATGGGCGGCGACAGACGTAATGACACTGCGTAGTGGGGTGGAGGGGACGATGGTGAGGGGGTGGACTCAATCTCGATGTCGTGCTCACAGCGGCTATTTGTTTCCCACAAGTGGCTCCGGCAGAGGAAAGCTTGAAAATGTCACGGGGGAGGGGGAGGGGGGGATCGACAGGCCGTGATTGCCTTCGTTTTTACTGTTGCGATTAAAAGAGAAGCAGAGTTGATGAGGAGTTCATTACCATTTCTCAGGAGAGGAGTCTGGGGCCGTCATTAGGGCCGGTGTAGAGGGAGGGAAAGGGTGGTGGAGGAGTCACGAGAGGGGCAAATCGGGTGCTGTGAGGACAATTAAAAGAAAAAAAGTTTCAACAAAAACACTTTAGTTCTGTAGGAATGAAGTTCCTTGCCTTGTTTGTTTGATCAATGAGGCAGAGGACTTTGTGCTTAGTGGTTTCTCTATAACATGGCAAAATACTGTAATTTTTTTCATCATGGGACGGAAGAACAGGGAGCTATTTTTTTTTTCATAAACATTCCATAACGTTATATTTAACATAAAAGCATTCTTTCCACCTAATTCAGTACAGCTCACCACCCTAACCACCATAAACAGGGGATGCTGCATTTGCAAACATCCAGGTCTCACTGACCCATCTGGACAAAAAAAGGCAGCTATCTAACGATCCCATTTTCAACACAATCATCCTATAAGAACTAATGACAAGCTGAGCTTGCTGAGTCTAATCTGTACCTCTGCAGTTGTTTTTAACTGAATTTGCAACACTACCACCAGCATCACCATAACTAAACTCCGGCGCTCCCCTGGGCTGCGTGTTCAGTCCACTGTTGTTTACTGACATTCTTGGGACCCATGGTGCTCTGTTTTCCTAAATCTTGCACAAAATGCAAAAAAGAAAAAGAAAACACACACACACAAAATATGGAAACGCTCTTCAATTGGCTTTCCACTGAACTTGCTCGGTTTGTTCACTTGTATGCTGAAAATGCTTCGTATGCTGAACAATTTGTACATCCGCCAATTTGGTAATGCCAAGTAGCTTAATCTACATGTCTTTGGACTGTGGAAGGAAACAGGAGTACCCAGGAAAACCAACCAACCACAAGGAGAACATCAAACTCCAGGAACTCCAACCCACGGTGGGATTTGAACCCTTGACATTCGAGGTAGATGGAAACTAAAGACATGGGACCAAATGTTTTACTTTGACATTGAAATTAAACTAAACTTCTGCATGGTAACATTACCTCTGCTTCACATCACACCACCCAGTCACTACACCCATTGTTTACCTACACCCATTGCTTCAAGTACCTCTGTGTTCACATCACGCAGGACCTATCATGGTCCTGTCACATCAACACCGTGGTGAAAAAGGCCCGACAGCGTCTCTACCACCTCAGACGCCTGAGAGACTTTAGACTGCCCTCTAAGGTGCTCAGGAACTTTTACTCCTGCACCATAGAGAGCATCCTGACGGGAAACATCGCATCCTGGTTCGGGAACAGCACCATGCAGGACAGACGAGCTCTACAGAGGGTGGTGCGATCAGCTGAGCGCATCATCCGAACTGAGCTCCCTGACCTGCACTCTGTCTACAGCAAGCGGTGCTGGACCAAGGCCAGGAAGATCATGAAGGACCTCAGCCACCCCAGCAATGGACTGTTCTCTCTGCTGCGGTCTGGGAAGCGCTTCCGCTCCCTCAAGGCCAATACAGAGAGACTGAGAAGGAGCTTCTTCCCGCAGGCGATACGGTCTCTCAATCAAACCAACACACTGGACTAAAACACCTCTGCATTTTCTTGCACACACAGAACGGACAATTATGTCAATGCACATTTGCACATATGCACATTTGCACACTTCAAGGACTTCTTTTCACACCCCCCTCATCTCATTAAAATACTACCTCAAGTTTTTCACAGACTTAAGTTGTAATATATTACATTATACTTCAGATTATACTTCAGATTTTATATATTTTTATATTTATTTTGTAACTTTGCTGGAATCTTGTTTTATAGGTTCCATTTGTAAAAATATTTAAGGTCACGGAGCATTTCACTGCATATCGTACTGTGTATGACTGTGTATGTGACAAATAAAATTTGAATTTGAATTTACTGTCCTGTAAAAGCATGACCCCTAGTGTATTATTGTTTATACCTCTTCAGTCCTGGTTAAATGTCATGGATTTAAGTAAATATTTCAAAGCATAGAGACTGAAGAACATGCTTCAATATTCATATGATTTCATTCAACGTTCCTCCATCTAGACTTCACACTGCTCCAAATAGCAAGCATTTAATGTTTCTAATCACAAGTGTTTCTCTTCTTACTGATTTATACCCATCTCAACACAAACCCCCCACATCATACATTCACACTTGGGCATGTCTCATCCTGTGAAGTACTCATATTGAAAAGAACACATTTATCCTGCCTGCTAACATCATGTCACTGCCACTATTGTCTGATGTCGAGCTCTTAATTACGGCTTTGGTTAGCGATATGGTATTTCCTTCAGTTGTGCTCATCTTTCCGTCGCTTCCTGAGCTGCCGTCCCTCCTCCAGGGGTGATTAGCGACGTTTTATGTCGTATCGTTTGTCTGCTTGACAGCAGGCGCAAGTGAACTGGATTAGATAGCAAGACCAAATGAGAAGGCCCTGAATCAAATTAAAGCTATGGAGATTATGCAGTCGTTTAATTACAGCGAGCTTCGCTTAACTCCATGTCGTTCCCCAGCGAACGGGCGCAAATTGACCATTGAAAACGGCATTGCGATTCATTCATAACAGCAAGATGGCGTATGGGATAGGCCATAATGAAAGTAGATTGCTAGCGTTTTGGTTTTAGACAGTCATTTTTGTCTGCTTTTGGAACGTAAGGAACTGCAACGATGAGTGATTGTTAAGACTACTAGTATGTTCGAATTCAGTTCAACCAACGCTAGCCATTGTCAATACAGTGCTTGTAGCTGCCTCTTGAGTTTCCTATAATCCCATTCATCACTCTTTCTTCCTCTAACTTTGCTACTAATTCAGTCTCAATCAATTTCCCAAGCATTCAGGCCTTCCTGAGTCATGCTGCAGATGCCGGTTGGGAAGAGTGAAAGCTAAGACATGCTTTCTCTGAGACAAGCGAAGCCATCCAACCAGGTCTTACCTAGTGATTGGCAGGGAGGAAGAGAATGCGGTTCTTCCAGCATTCTCAGAGAGCATGACCAGTTTTGCTCTCCTGGACTCCCACCCACAGATGGTAAATCTTTAACAAAATTCTGCCTTTGTCATCACCTGACTTTTTTGACACTAAAATCAGTGAGCAGATCACATCATGCTTTTTAAGACCACCAATTCCTCAACTGACAACCAATGATTATTTTATAATGTACAATTCTTTAGACTAGAAAGATTAAAACACTTTCAGGTGACCCCTAAACAGAAACACAGTCCATGGAGTGTTCTTGTTAATTAAGACCATTGACAATCCACTGTTGACCTCAGAAACGTTGACGTTTTGAAGTGGCTAGTTGTAGTAGACCTCCATTTCGTGCCACCATAAACCTCTGTAAATATATATTTTTTATTTAGAGTTGCTTGTCATTAGAGGTTAGGTTGCCATTTTATTCAGGCAATGATCACTTTGCTGTTTAGACCATTTCATGCCATTATCTTATTCTAAAAAATGTCCTTACTTTGCCTGTACAGCCTTAAAAGCTTTTTATCTATTCTCCAGGATCCGGGTTCAATTCCTGCCTCAGGTCTGTGTGCATGGAGTCTGCATTCTTTCCCTGTGCTTGGTGGGTTTGCTCCGGGTGTTCCGGTTTCCTCCCACAGTATAAAGACATGCAGATTAGGCTAATTTGCATTCCTAAATTGTCCATAGTGTGTGAATTAGCATGTGAGTGCGTATGTCCTGCAATGGTTTGGCAAGCTCCCCGCGACCCTGTATACAAGATAAAGTGGTTTGAGCGATTCGAACTTCCAGTATATACAATAACACAGTATATACAGTACACACCAGTGCTTTGTATGTAGTTTCTGCCAATATTTTGTATTTCATAACATCATTTTATGCCATCTTTGTGAACTTTCAGGATCCTGTATTCTTGTATTAGGCCTATATGTTAACTGTTTGATATTCCTATAGACAATTTATGATGACTCTGTTGACAGGAATGTTATTTTCCTGTCAGGTTTTGAATATTTTAAAGTGTTTATGTAGGAAGCCACACTTTTTATTCCAAATCTTTTGCCAGGCTTATAATATCTCAGTTGGAGGTTGAAAAATGTGATTTCATATCTAGCATATATAGTTAATGCACTATATATACAACAAAGATTTCAGATTGCCTAGTTTTGTACCGTGCATTAAAGCCTTGAAGATTTCATTTACATAGTGCCAGGAGCTTTCTCTAAAAAACAAGGTCCTTGGGCAGAAAACTCAACTACAGGCAAAAGACAACAACATACAGAGCTGTTTTTGACAACAACAACAAAAAAATGGACTAGAGCAACTTTATAATTAACTTTGAAAAAGGGCAGATATAGAAGCCGCACTGCAACAATCACTAATGAAAAGTGTAAAGGTTTTTTTTTTTTTTTTAATGAATGGATGTCTGCGGTCAGAAAAAAAAGTGTCAATAGGGAAATTAGGGGTGAGATTTTTGTTGTGTTTTAATAGTGAACCAGTGATGTGTAACAGGTGAGAGTGATTACAAGTTGTGGAACCATGTGCTTGGTAGTAAATCATGTGACTGATCCATGTTCGAGTAGGCAATTCAGTGATATATTATCACAAGATAATATTTTAACAAAGAAACCCATGAATTTTATAATATAACATTGCAGGTCAATCCCAGGTCGTCTAACGCAACGCCATTACTTCACTTTTAGTGACTGATACCTGATATTATCTGATGCTAATCAAATGTTAGAGAGTCAGCATTCAAACATTAAAAGGTTAAACCATTTGTAGACAAAAGGATCTTTGATGGAATTGTTTTTTAGGACTTCTGCTTGTCAAGACACTACTGAGCATTCCCAGGTTTGAGCTGCCCTGCTTAGCACTTCAGAATGTGCTGCAGATTAGTCCAATATATTAGTCTACATGAAATACAGTGTTGGTGGTGTATTTTGGAATCCTGGAATTCCTTGGAAGTCCATAAGTACATGTAAATACAAGTAAATAACTCGTGAAACAATAAAGTTACGTTAAAACCAAGCACATCACTGTTTTTCTTGTGAAATTCCCAATAAGTTTGATGTGTCACATGACCCTCTTCCTATTGAAAAAACTAAAGTTGGATCCAAGATGGCCGACTTCAAAATGGCCACCATGGTCACCGCCCATCTTGAAAAGGTTATTGATTCCCAAGATCCAATCCAAACCATCCTCCATGGAATGCATCGAACAAAATTCTCATCCAAAATTCTCAATCCATGGAGGCTACATCCACAACCCAAAGCACCGAAAGGATCCGCTGCTAATCTGTCCCAGTGACAGCACACCCGCTACACAACCTATACAATGTTGCGCTTTTAATCAGTATATATATATATATATATATATATAGTATGAGAAGATATGAGATATGAGAACTTGCTGGTAAAACTTTTCTAAAACTGTAAATATGGCCTTTGTAGGTTCACTGTATTGCTATCACTATAAATCATAAACAAGTACAAATGTTTAACATCAAAGATTTCTATTTCAGCTGCGTAAAAAGTGAAAATATGTGCGAACAATTCTCCTATAGCATGCAGATTTACAGTGAGAAAAATGAAGACTGTAAGCCTTTAATGTGGTCGTAAATAAAGGAGAAACGCATCAAACCCCTTTAAGCTATCTCTGAACGTTTTTGCCACTTGGTGATTAGCACTGCTCTCCCCGAGGGGTGAAGCTGCAGCAGATAGATGAAGGGTGGCATGTCAGCGTGCCCTCATTTCTCCCTGCTCTCGCCCACCACTCACATTTCCCAGTCCTGACTTATTTCCTCCCCACAGCCTAATTAGGATTATCTTTAATTCGCAGGATTACAATTAATAGCTTACTGCAGGTCAGTGATTAAGAATTACCTGGTAATGACCCTGGGCGGGAGCTGAGGAGGGAGGAGAAATGATGACAGCTCGAGAAGCTGCGCACGTCAGGCCGCTATTTAAGATGGCCGATTTGGAACGCGCCCCATGTGCCTGGCATCACAATGGAGGAGTACAATTTCCCTCTATGTAATTAAGGTCCATTGAGTGAAATTACCTTCAGATAATTGCCGGGTAGTTGTCAGCGTTTGTTGCAGCCTGGCGAGGCCTGCTCGTCGGTTCCCGTGGCTGGCACTCTCCGGAGTGGAGAGAAAGAGCAAAGAGGGACACACGGTGCGGGGAAGAAACAAATGGATACACATGGAGGTTGATGACAGTCTTATTTAAGACCAAACACCCCTGTTTGTTCAGATACGACCACTTTGGCCGAACTCCTGCGACAAAAGGCTTTGTTTCAATCTGTTTAAGCATTGTGAATGAAGAACATGAAGAATTTTCAGTTGACTGCTAATAGTCGTGTAGCCTCAGAATGACTGAACAACATGTGTTCCTGTGTGTGTCCTTGTTGGTCAAAATTGAAAAATAGCAATTGTGCTACAAGATTTCCTCTTAGCACTCTTAGGCCCACCTTTTATGAAAATATTATGTATGTATTTACAGGAATCACAGAAACACGAACTCTAGAGATGCGATACATTTTGGCACATATAATGTTTCGATTAAATAACATTTTCTTGGTGTAGTGCGTCAAATAATAGACATATTCACAGTGCAGTTTTACATAAACCCAGACGTAGATTTAGATTCCTACTGAGCCAGCTGGAGATGACAGTGCCAAAGAAAAATTGTCACTGATGACAGAAGGAAACCCTAAGAAGAGCTGCAACCAATCCTCTTCTAGGTGGCATTGGATAATGGGGAAACCAGAAGTAGGTTGGAAGGATCTTCTGTATGAGCAGATTGTGAGGAACAATCTTTATGATTGCAGTTTATTGGTAGAAATTTACAGTTTTTGGGGAGTATTTCTACTGATAGAGAGATGCATAACGGTGCACATAGTGTAAACTAAATACACCACTGAACACCTCTAGTGCCGCTATCTTTCATTCTACAACTACTGTTCCTTCTAATATAATTGACTTTATTATTATTATTATTATTATTATTATTATTATTATTATTATTCTATATGTAAGGCACCTCTAGTACAAAAACATTCTTTAACCAGTTGCTTTTAAATACTCAACCATTTCAGATGAGACTCAAAATTATTTAGGCCTTTTGTGCCCATTTCTATATCATTATAAAGTCATTTAGACGTTAGACATTTTCAAACCACATTGGAACTTTTTTTCCCCCAGATAGATTCATCTGTTTTGTTCTTGCATAATCTATTTCATCCTTGATTTTGACCTCCGAGGTTGGGGGATTGAATTTCTGATATGCAGAATACAATGATTGGAGTTTCCAAATTACCCCTAGTGTGTGTGTGTGTGTGTGTGTGTGTGTGTGTGTGTGTGTGTGTGTGTGTGTGTGTGTGTGTGTGATTTTATTTCCTTGTTTGTTTTAATAGATTTTTAAGCAAAATGAAAGTTATATTAATCTATTGTTAATTAGCAAACAAATTGCATTATACAATTTTGAAACATTTACTACATCTTTGAATGTTAAGGGATTGGGGGGGAAAAAAACCTTCGCAGGTTGTTAAATAATAGAGTGAACAATTTGACTAATTTAATACTAATAAGTTTCACATCCCCAAAACCTCCTCCTCTGGCCCCGACTCGTTCAAAACAATTGAACTTTGCCATCGTGAGACCATGTGTATTCTGTGTTTCACTGTACACTTACCTCCTGCACAACCCCTAGATGAGTATCTAATTAGTCAGATGCTAATTTACCGGCTGTGGACAAGTCTGTTGTAAAGGTCAGTGTAAATTTACGTGGCCCCAATAAAAATAAAAAACAAAAAACACAGCGTCAGCCTGAAGAGTAAGATACTGCAATAAATAACATTTTTAATTTGAATATTGATATTTGGAGGCGGTAGGCTTCATACATAGCCGTTTCTGGCATAATCGGGATATGCGGATCATTTTGTTGATGAGGCCTTCAAGCTGAGAGGTGGAGATAGAAAAAAAAGAACTGGGGGTGGTCATATGCTCTGAATCACAGAATCGTGGTCAAGGTCAATTGAGTAAATGAGAAAAGGGGGGAAAAAAGAAGGAAAAATGGCTTACGAAGCACTGAAGGACAGAACACGTTTATGCACGGTGTTAACAAAGAGTTTGCAATTACAACACGGTCACATTAAAAAGACATTGGGATAAAATTTGAATATGCTAATACAAGGGAAAATGCTGTCCTGTGCACAAGCAGTCATGCCGTTTCTCAGACGTCGTGCGAATTGGTGGAGAAATTACTTCCCTTTATTCCGAAGCAGGGTTCTGGGAATGACTTCCTTAATTGCCGATTCGCATAACCGACTGATTCAGAGTGTGAGCGCTAAGATCCGTTACGCCGCGGCACTGCCGAATGGTCAAGTTTTCAAAAGCAGTAACGCGGACAGTAGGCTTACAGAACCCTCTGTGAGGAGACCTTTATTTTAGCATTAATAGACTGGGTGTCCGTACTTAAAGCTGGAACTTCACGAAAAAGTTAAAGGTCTCAAACCTACTGTAAAAGCAAAGAAATAGCACATTCTATCATGATTCATTCCATATTGAACACCCAAAGATCCAGCACACCTTGTGCATATTAACCCACATCTGTGAGGAAAGCGTTGTGTACAACAGTCATCAATGAAAGCCAAGTGGGAAATGCAGCTTAGGTTTGTATACTCCAAATATTGAACTACCTTTCCATCATTTGCTATTTGGGATTCAACCCCAGAAGAGATTATTTTTTTTTTGTTTGAACAGTCAGTTAGCTAAAGCTATCAGAATAAGTGGAGACATAAAGATTTTGTACTTGTATATAATAATTCTATAATAGCGTCATGTCCGTCCACCTATCCATCCATCCATCCATCCATCCATCCATCCATCCACTATCTATACTGCTTGTCATGTGAACAGTCACGGGGGGGTTGAATCCTATCCCATTGACCTATGGCACAAGGCAGCTTATACCATGTCTTTGGACTGTATAAAGAAGTCGGAGTACTCAGAATATCCGATTTTGACTTCAGTCATACACAACCCAAGCCACACTCTCCAAACTATTCTACCTTATGATAAACTTCAATGCAGCTAGTGAAAGTAATGAACATTTTGCCTACATCTAATTTTAGTCTTTACCATGCTCAGTATTCTAAAATGAAACCCTTTGCCTCATTAGTTTTTTTTTTTAAGTAAAACCTGCAAAACTTATCTTTATACTCATGAAGATATTTGGTCTCTACTAAGATACAGTATGAAAACGCTGCCCTCCCTCCCCTTGAGCTACAGTAATGAACAGCATTTCATCAAACTTATTCTATCATTATAACATCCATATCCACATTTACATCATGTCCCTTCATTTCAGCTGCCCTAACGACCATCCCATAAATTAGTCATGTGACATGTTGTGACTTTGTTCAATATGTTAGACATTAATAACACTAATAGAAATGCAGTGGTTATTAAAGCATAAATCTGATCTAGTACAGCAGATCATACATTAACCTTAATCTTTCGGATTTGCATTTGCGCCGTGCATCTCCGTAGTGAACTATGGCCAGCAAAGGGATGCTGTGACTTTTATTTCACAGAGCTTAGCCATGTGAAATATTAAAACACAGACACTCGGTTATTATATTAATGCTTGTTTTAAAGATGGCATTTGTATTCCCTGCTTTCCTGACCGTTTATTCCCTTTCTTTTTTGAGCGTATAAACTATTGTTCAACAGTCAATGTGCAATGTGCATATGGCTCCAAATATTTGGGATTTTGTATGATGTGGATATTCAAGATATTTTTTATTTAAGCAATATCAACGAGATGGAGTGCTGTTGCTCTGGATTTCAGCACAACTGCACCAACACATATCGTTCTGCGACAGGCGGAACTAACTTACCACAACAGGTGGGGCCTGCGACCAACAGTAGTTAAATGTAAGGGGTCAATTTAAGGGCATTAATATTCTTATAAGAACTACAGTATGTAGCTTCTCTTCTCTTCTTCTCCCTAATTTTAGTCGTGTCCAATTCCTCCCCGTCACTAGGGGGCTCCCACATTAAGGCTACTACTACCACTCAGCCGGGAGGGCCGAAGACTATCACGTGTTTCCTCCGAACCACGTGACGCCAACCGACCGCATCTTTTCGAACTGCTCGCTCGCGCACCGTTGGGGGCGGCGTAACACACTCGGAGGACAGCGCTATCCGCTCCCTCCGCTGCGCGAGCTCACAGACGCCCCTGACTGGCTGTAGAGCCGTGATTAATGTCGGAGCACTATGTACCTCTCATCCCGCCCCTCTGAGAGAGCTCGGCCAATCAGCTCTCTCTAGACCTCCGGCTGCGAGAGGTTACAGCATCACCCGGGATTCGAACTAGCGATCTCCGGATGATAAAGCTTTATTTGTTTAAAACATTTTCATTTTTCTGAAGGCACATTTTCTACATTTAGCTAACTAGAATTGTTGTCGAACATTTTCCAGCATTGGCTAATTAGCTAGGCAATAGTATAGGAGAATATTAAAATGCTAGCTTTAGCACTTTATTGAGGACATTTTTAATGCCAAATATTTTCGTACTAGGTTAACTGTGGGGCATGTTTAGCTGTAGCTATCTTTGTTGTGGTACAGTACATTTGATAGCATTAGCTAAGTGTCTTCATTTTGACTCTAACGTCAATAGGTAACTACTTTGTACATAGTCAATATATTTTTTTCTAAACCTTTGGAAGATTTATTTAGGTAACTAGTTATATTGTGAACCATATTCAATTGTCGGCTAGTATACATGTATTTGCTATGTATTGTTTTATATACTCAGCCCACTAACATATTGTGGGCTGTTTTTCACATTAGCTTTATTGTGTGGCATTTTTTGAAGGAACTGACTAACATTTCCTGTATTTGACCGTTGCATTCATTTGGTAATATAATTATCTTACCAAATGTTGACCAGATAATTTCCTTATTGATTTAGCATTTAATATGGTGAACAAGGAAATTGCTAGAGTTTAAATGGAAATTGTCAACGGTAAGTTAATTTCCCACATTCTTCTAACATTTTACAAGTTTGAACTGAGAGCAATCACTGAAGACCTTACCACTACCAGGTGAATTAAAAAATGTACAAACCCCTCATTAAGTTCAAACTTCTTAGACTAGTCAAAAACCCCATTTGCCATGGTGCAATTTTCTAATGCTTGATAGCTTTATTGGAAGACATTTTAATGCAAAAATGTTTTGTTACTAGCCTTGTTATGGGGGCATGTTTTAACAATAACTAACTACCTACTTTTTTATAGCTACTTTTTTGTGGAACATTTTATAACAATGGCTAACCTGATTTATCATGAAACATGCTTTAAGAAGAGTCAGGTTTTACAAGAGTTATTATTTGCTGTAGTTGGCTAACTAGTTTTATGTATCATTTTCCAGTGTCTTCTAGCTAGCTTTGTTGTGGGACAGGTTCTAAAACATATTCTACAAATATAATTTTCTAATATCAGCTTGATCATTTTCTAATGTCAGCTAACTAGCTTTGAGAAACATTTTCAAATGGTCGTTAGCAAGCTTTGATGTGAGGAGTATTCAAATGGAATATTTTCCATATAGCGAAACAGATTTATTATGAAACATGCTTTAAGAAGATTCAGGTTTCAAAACATTTATTATGGAGCATTTGCTATATTTGGCTAACTAGTGTCTTGGTACTTTTTCCAGTGTCACCTAGCTAGCTTTTTTTGAGACATATTTTAAAACATGTTCTATTCTATTCTATTCTATTCAGTCCTATTCTATTCTTAATCTATTCTTTTTAATATTATTCTTCATTATTCTGTCTAATCAGCTAGCTAGCTTTGGGAAGCATTTAGTCAACATCCCTGTATATAGGATTAAGCAATATAGACAATGAGACAAGATAATAGATAGATAATGAGTTATCTAGATTTGATTTAGGGTGTATACAACTTAAATATTTCCTTTATTGTGGGGCATTTGTTAATAGATAAAGAGTTGAGTGAGTGTCCGAAAATATAAAATACAAAATTTATTCGCTTCAAAACTTTATACACTTCTCACTCACATATTCCCGCACACACACATTTTACAGCCTGAAAACAATGAAATTCAAACTTTTCCCGGAATTGAAAAGTACTGTTTTAGGACAAGATATAATAAGTGGATTGACAAAAAAAAAATGTTCCTTGAAAAATGTCCAAATGTGTTTTGTTCCTAAACATAGATCAGAGTTTCAGTTCTTCAGAAATTTAGACATTTTCTTTTCTCCTGCTTATCCATTCCGAAATACAAATACAGGTCGTATAAAGTTCATCTAAAAATTACAGGGTACTTTAATATTAACTAAAAGAAAAATGATGGTCTTTCTGTTTTTATAGCACTAAATGGACCTGGATAACCGGATAAACAATTACCCAAGGCACTTAGCAATCAGATTTGAACTCCAGTGAGGAGTGATTTGGGAGTGCTTTGTGTGTGTGTGTGTGTGTGTGTGTGTTTGTGTGTGTGTGTGTGTGTGTGTGTGTGTGTGTGTGTGTGTGTGTGTGTGTGTGTGTGTATCTTTTTCTCCAAATGGCAATGGAAGTGCTCTTTAATTAAAAGCACAAGCCAAACATTTTCATTAAGTCTGCATGCAAATGAGCCCTGAGATGGGCCTTCTCTCCTGAGACTCTCTCTCGCTCTCGCACTCTCCAAGATGGGGCTTTTGTCATAAATGAGGTCACTGCCTTGCCTTAAGGCTCCATCCCTTCTCTTCTCATACATCCCCCCCCTCCGCCACCCCCTTCTCTGTGTGTGTGTGTGTGTGTGTGTGTGTGTGTGTGTGTGTGTGTGTGTGTGTGTGTGTGTGTGCGCACACGCGTCTGGTTCCCACTGGCAAGGATAGAGCTAAGGGAACAAGGGAATATGGGAGGGAGAGGGTAGGGGGGGGTTCCTCTTGAGCTCAGCTCCCCCCGTAAACCTCTTACTCTTATCACACATGATGTTAACAGATGTAATCCTATTACAGTATTCTTTTATTCTAGAACTCCTCTCTCAATTTCCCTCTTTTCCTTTTCCCCCCTCTCACTGTGACTCTGTCTCTCTACGTGTTTTATTAATGCCAGTGGAATCCCTCATTACAGCTCTCCCTCAGGCCTTACTAGACTCTATCACTGGCCGCTTAGGTTTATAATAATACTGTATTTTATACATGTGCACAGTAGATCATTGCTTAAATTTATGTTTCATTGATATCTTTATCACTGCAGGCCGAATTATTAATTCAGTTAATAGAAACTAAGGAATAAAATATATATATATATAAGGCCGTGCTGTTTTAAGGAAATAATCAGATAAAAAATGAACTGTTAACACCACAAGTTGATTTTTTTTGTTGTTGTTGTTGTTGTATAATAATCTCGTTCCCATTGTGGAATGTGAAAGTTTACTGATTCTTAACAAAGCACTGACACTGTAGACACTATGAATGAAACATCAACAATTTCTTGTTTAGTCTTGACATGGACATTTTTGAGCTGTCACTACTGGAGCACTCATAAAAACCTCTAAGGGCTAAATAAATGTGCTACTAGATACAAAATCCATGGCTAATTGTAAACATGCACTATTAATAAAGTACTAAATGGATTTATCTAATTGGTACTACACTGCGTTTTGGTGATACACATTCATAGCGACTGTAATTACAAGGATCCAAAACATGGGAATCCAGGTATGACGTCATAGCAGATCTTGACAAGCCTTGAGAATTTATAGCAAATTTTGAAGTGTTAAAGGTTCTTTTTAAGTAAATCATATAGACAATATACACTCACCTAAACGATTATTAGGAACACCTGTTCAATTTCTCATTAATGCAATTATCTAATCAACCAATCACATGGCAGTTGCTTCAGTGCATTTAGGGGTGTGGTCCTGGTCAAGACAATCTCCTGAACTCCAAACTGAATGTCAGAATGGGAAAGAAAGGAGATTTAAGCAATTTTGAGCGCGGCATGGTTGTTGGTGCCAGACGGGCCGGTCTGAGTATTTCACAATCTGCTCAGTTACTGGGATTTTCAGGCACAACCATTTCTAGGGTTTACAAAGAATGGTGTGAAAAGGGAAAAACATCCAGTATGCGGCAGTCCTGTGGGCCAAAAATGCCTCGTTGATGCTAGAGGTCAGAGGAGAATGGGCCGACTGATTCAAGCTGATAGAAGAGCAACTTTGACTGAAATAACCACTCGTTACAACCGAGGTCTGCAGCAAAGCATTTGTGAAGCCACAACACGCACAACCTTGTGGTGGATGGGCTACAACAGCAGAAGACCCCACCGGGTACCACTCATCTCCACTACAAATAGGAAAAAGAGGCTACAATTTGCACGAGATCACCAAAATTGGACAGTTGAAGACTGGAAAAATGTTGCCTGGTCTGATGAGTCTCGATTTCTGTTGAGACATTCAAATGGTAGAGTCAGAATTTGGCGTAAACAGAATGAGAACATGGATCCATCATGCCTTGTTACCACTGTGCAGGCTGGCGGTGGTGGTGTAATGGTGTGGGGGATCTTTTCTTGGCACACTTTAGGCCCCTTAGTGCCAATTGGGCATCGTTTAAATGCCACGGCCTACCTGAGCATTGTTTCTGACCAGGTCCATCCCTTTATGACCACCATGTACCCGTCCTCTGATGGCTACTTCCAGAAGGATAATGCACCATGTCACAAAGCTCGAATCATTTCAAATTGGTTTCTTGAACATGACAATGAGTTCACTGTACTAAAATGGCCCCCGCAGTCACCAGATCTCAACCCAATAGAGCATCTTTGGGATGTGGTGGAACGGGAGCTTCGTGCCTTGGATGTGCTTCCCACAAATCTCCATCAACTGCAAGATGCTGTCCTATCAATATGGGCCAACGTTTCTAAAGAATGCTTTCAGCACCTTGTTGAATCAATGCAGCGTAGGATTAAGGCAGTTCTGAAGGTGAAAGGGGGTCAAACACTGTATTAGTATGGTGTTCCTAATAATCCTTTAGGTGAGTATATAAGTTGGTGGACATCATACCATTTCGTGTGATTATGACATGAACAGTCTGGAATATTAATACAGGACAATTCAGTCCGGGAATGTGGAAAAGGTCCTTATGGTTGCATGTTGATATAAACCTGGGAATGTCCTTGTAGTCAGAATTATTGTTATGATATATTCATCAACAATCTCTAAAAAAAAAATAATATTCAGGACTTCAATATTATTGTGGTATCATTAGAAAGTTATAACTTGTGATTATTGGCTCAAAGGTTTTTATCTCTAAACCATATCAAGAGAGTAACTAAGTATTTCCATCCTATCACTTCTTTCATTCATTCTGCCCTGAATGTGGAAGTGTGATGCAGAACATGTGTGTGTCCATGTGGGCTTCTGCATCTGAAGGTGTTCTGCTTTACTTTTCCCTTGTTGATTTTAGGAGAAGAGCGCCATCTGAGTCCAGCCCAAAGGAATAATCACAGCAGAGTGAAGTATCGGTATCTCCCCTGATACCCCTACATCGCTTCTTGCATGTGGAATGCAAAATGTTAGTGCAGCCAGAACAGTCTGGTGAGGACTACTGACTTACTGTTTACAGTAAAAAATATTTTCTTTTTCCTTGATAAGTAGAAGGCAGAGGGTATTAGTATAGACAGGGAAGGCAAGGAAATAATGGGGTAAAAAATGATGAAATTGGCACCTTTACCTGCCGCATGTTTCTGCACCATTTTCACTTCAAGCTGATTTTTAAAGTTTACTTTAGTAGATGAGCAAATTTTAGATTTACATTTGAATTCAGGAAAGATTTAGATTTAGCAGAATTCAAAGAAAATGTCGATATTTCAACATGCAAAGGGTTTTCGAAGGCTATTGTGTGTGTCCTGCGAGAGACTGGCTACCCATACAGGGTGTATCCTGCTTTGTTTTTTAGTGGTTAGCACTGTCGCCTTGCACCTCCAGGGTCTGCTTTCGCTTCCAGGCCAGGCTCGATTCCCCTCGTCTGTGTGCATGGGATTTGCAAGTTCTCCACGTGCTTGGTGGGTTTCCTCCGGATGGACTGCTTTCCTCACACAGTCATGACTATTGGGGCTAATTGGCGTTCCCAAATTGCCCGTAGTGTGTGTGAGTGTGTGTCTGTCAACTGGGATGGATTGGCACCCCATCCAGGGTGTACCCCACTTTGTACCCTAAGGCTCCTGGGATAGGCTCCAGGCTCCTGCGACCCAGGAAAAATTAGCCTGATCAAGAAATCCACATGTTTAAATTCATTTGATTTTTCAGCATTTCATTCCTGTCTCAAAGATTTTGTCCTGTATTCCATAAATGCGAACAAAGATTCCTACTGTACGGTCCTAATTTTTTACTAAAGGAGCATCACTTGAACACATTCAATATATGCAATCAAGCAAAAATGTCAGTCTCCAGCACAGCTGCTCTGATGGAAAACGAAATGAGGGTGGGCGGTTCTTTATCGCGTTAGACTGAGAGACATCCAGCTGTTTCCCAGTGATCATGATGAGAGTTGACTTCGCTGCTCTTGCCTAGGTTCTGCAACACTGCCGATGTCATCACTATGCGGAGAAGGGGAACGTGGCTTACAAACCTAATTGTAATGATGTCTCGCTTGTAATGATGTTATTGAACTTGTAATGTAATGGATTTATACATTTTATACTTTTTACATTATACATTTTATAGATTTCTTTTTAAAATATATACAGTTTAATTAAATTGTATTATACTGCAACTGTACATTTGTACATTTGCTTTTAGATTTGACATTCTTTTTCTAACGCAATTTGCCTCTACTGAACTACTAAATTCCATCCATTCATCCACCCATCCATATAGGAGCCTCTGTAGACCAACTAGGGACCGTTGAGGCCAAAGTTGATCCTTGTATTCATTCCCATTTCTACAACCGTGGTAGGACCTCCGGACAACATTCACACACCACGGGCAATTTGGAAAAACCATTTAGCCTAATCTGCATGTTGGACTGTGGAAGGAAACTGGAGAACCGGGAGAAAACTCACCGAGCACGGGGAGAACATGCAAACCATGCATCTCCCCTCACACGGGAATCAAACTCAGGACCTGGAGGTGCAAGGCGACGGTGCTAATGACTAAGCCACCATGCCGCCAAACTTCTAAATTGTATGCCTTATACTGCATATAGTAATGTAAAATGGTGATGGAAATGTGCAGCAGATTCATAGCTTGTGAAGTCATTCATACAGTAAGTATCCAAAACCCAATAGGTATCCTGGATGGGATGCCAATCCATCGCAGAACACATACTCACACTCATTCACACACTATGGGCAATCTGCAAGTCTTTGGACTCTGGGGGGAAACTGGAGTACCCAGAGGAAACCCACCAAGCACGGGGAGAACATGCAAACTCCGTGCACACAGACCCGACACGGGAATCAAACTCAGGACCTGGAGGTGCAAGGCAACAGTGCCAACGACTGGAAACTGGAAACCCACCAAGCATGTGGAGAATGGCGGGAATCGAACCCGGACCCTGCAGGCGCTAAGCACTTTGACACCATGCCGCCCTGTAAATTGTGAGGTGTCTAATGTAAATCATAGACAGGTGTCAAGGGTCACGACAGTCAGCACGCGACAGTAAAGACAGTCAGCATGACCTCGCTGACGTGGTCTACACTGGATTTCTTAATAATATGACGTGAACCGAACCTGCAAAATAAGTGTGTAAGTAATCTTTTTTTTTAGGAGCTCATCTAAACCTAGTATACAGTAACTGATCTAGCATTAACAACATCAGTCAGTACAGCAGATAACTGCTATCTTTTCACAGGAATAAGATCCTGTAAATACAACACTAGCCAAGAAATTAGCACCAGAATGACTAGACACTGGAGAAATATTTAGATATGAATGTAATTAATGGGTTTCAAGGTTGGGGTTTCTTTTAATTAATTAAGGTGGAAGGAAGAAAGTCATTTAAGCTCCACTTACACACACACACACACACACCCTCATATGCAAACACACACCCAGACAGTCAGAGGAGAGAAATGGAGATGAATGGAGCCCCAGTCACCAAAGTAATCAAAAAAGTATTTTCCATATCTCGGTAATTGAATTGTGTACAAGGCGCGAGTTAATGAGGTCATCTCCCCTTCAGCACTGACAGGAAAGCACAAATAATTATCTCCCCATTTTTCCTTATGTAGCAATTAATTTGAACCACTGGCAAGCGACCACAGGCCTCTCCGCTCCACCCACCCCCACTTTCCCTTCATCTCTCCTTCGTGCCAGTGCGGCTCCCTGCGCTCCATCCATCCCTCTGTCTGCGCCTTCCCCAGTGCTCTCATCTCCCCTTCTCTCTCTCTCTCTCTCTCTCTCTCTCTCTCCGTGCGCTTGACTGAGTCCTGGTTAAGGTTGAGTAGGATTGACAGGCGATTGATGTGCCGAGGCTGCGGAGGCTGCTGGGGATGTGTGTGCTTGTGTGTGGATGCGTGTGCATGTGTGTGTGTGTGTGTGTGTGTGTGTGAGGGGACGGGAAGCAATCAGAGCCCCTCCAGCTGCTGTGGGCCTGAGAGCTTTCCAGGTGACTGTCACCTGAGATTTCCCGCGCTGGCACGCGCCAAGTGCTGGGGGCCGTCCGGTGCCAGGTGGGGTACAAGGCGGAAAAGGAGGAGGGGGCGGGGTTGGATGGGGTGGAGGTGGGGGTGATGTTGTTTGTTTCATACAAAACAGAAGAAAGGGGAAGGTGGAGAAGGAGGGAACAGGACTAGCGAGGCAAAGGGCTCCCTTTGGATTTGTGGGTAATTGTCAAATTTGAGAGGGTCGTTGTTGCGTGGCGCTAAAACAAACGCTGTTCCTTTCGAACATGTGTATTCAGAGCTGTAGTGAAATCAGCTCCATGATTTCTGATTCTTTTTTTCCGTAGTTGTTGTTATTATTGGCATGTTTTTATCTTACCCCATGTTTATTCAGTCTAGATCTCTGTATTGTAAACAGGTAAAGAGGTCTTATTGCTATTACTGCTACTACTACTCCTATAGCATAGTGCAAACTCTGTGTGTGAATTTGCACGAATCATGTTGCACGAACATTTACATCATCATTATTTGTCAGTGATTAAGTCAGTGATTCCCAAAGTGAGCAATCTATACTGGTCAGGGTCACTGTGGATCCAGAGCATATTCACTGGGAATATTAGTCATGTGACAGGAATACACCCTGGATGAGATGCCAGGCCATTATAGGGCATTATGCACATGCATGCACACACACACACACACACACACACACACACATATTTGCACACTAATTCACATCTTTGTGCAATTTTTCTTCCATCTAATGGCATGTTTTTGGACAGTAGGAGGAAATCTGAGAACGTACAGGAGATGAAGCCAACCTGGACACGGAAAGAACATAAAAATTCCACATAATCCAAACTGGGGACTCTGTGATTTATGGATCTAGTTTGGAATTAATCTGGTAGCTGTAAGTTTCTTTTAGTTATTAGTTACATTAACCTTATAATAATCAATACAAAGCTAATGTATAAAAGTTTAAAATACCAAATTCGTCTATTGATTTAAATTAGGTAACAATTGCATGTCTTTTGGCTGAACAATTTCATTCCATTTTTTTATTCTTTTAGTGACTTTTATTTATTTTTTATTATTATGGGTCGCTTTAGCAATTTTCTGCATATCATCATCGTCTTCTGGATCTTTTTGCCCCCTCAAATTCAAATAGAATGTGGGAATGGCTTTCTTGTCCAAAATTCCTTACTTGCTGGCATTTTCCACACGAGGATGCCTAATTGCAGCGTCTTCCTCACTAGCGTCTGGGCCACATAGTGCTCATCTTGACACTCGGCCTTGCCGGATCTCCATGAAGCCCCATTAGCGGAGGATCATTCATGCTCACGTCAATGGGAGCTGTCAACACGCTCCTTTTCTTCACTTGGACTCCCCCGGCAGCTCGAAAGAGGCTCTCGTGCCTAATTGATTGACAGCTACTTTAGCTAATCTCTGACAAAGTGTGCTTTAATAAGCATGCTCGGCCAGGACGGCCTATGGAGGACGTGTCAGTAATTGAGGTAATGCAGAAGGTTGGCAGATTTCATTGACCTCTGGCCTTAATTAAATCGTTTGCCTCAATCGAGCTAATATCAAGTCTCCCCGCGAGAGCCCTGCTGTCACAACAGACAGCGCCACCTCTGAACCCCGGATCTGAGCTCGCGAGAACGGCGCGCCACTGTCACATGGCCCGCATGGCACACCCTGGAAAATGAGCCCTAATAAGGCTCGTTTGTTCCTATTTGGAATGAGAAATGGCCCTCATTAGCTCATCTCGTCCTCCGCGGTGTCCGCCGCCATGGGGAACCGATAAACCAGACCGCTTTCCCCCTTCAGCTTTCCTTCATCTCCTACACATAACAAAAGAAGAAGCAAGGTAAAAAATAATAATAAAAAAAACAACAACAGCTAAACAGAAGCATGAATTATTCAGCGTTACACAGCATTTGTTATAAGACTCTAATGAGAAGGAAATGTGCGTCTGTCCTGAATTGTTGTAAATTACGGAATAAATAGGATCACCGCTCCGCCTGAGCAGCACTCAAACCAATTTTACCTGCCTGAGAAACAGAAAGGACACGGAGGCAGATTGCATTATGCTAATCGAGAAGTGCAAAATAAAGTGTGTTCTTTGTAAATTCATTCGTGTGACTAAGTAAAGGGAGACATTTTCATGTGTTAATCTGATAATCTACTTGTTAGCTTTGATTTCAAGTGACAGTCTGCTGCCAAAATACAATATGCACTTTTTTTTCTCCCTCCAGCACAGACGCTCTGTCACAGTCTTTGCTCTAAATGGCAACGAGCTCATCCATAATACATGCCTATCTCTCTATCGCCGACATATGCACAGCTGATCGTTTTAATAAACATCACACAGGCTGCACGGCATCTCCGCCGGAAATCTGTTTTCGATGAGTGTTAGCAATTCTGTCAGTTTGCAGAAAAATGCAGGCATCCTTCTGCGCATCAATAATTCAATTGCTTACAATAAAAACATGTTGACTAGATGGAAAGTTACGCTAGAGGAGCACTGAGGAGACTCCCAGAACCACTCATTCAGGTCATCAGCTGACTTCATTTGCCATATAACCTTACTGGGATAAACATAAGGTAAGTCCTAGTAAGACATGCAATATGCCTCGTGCAATCAGGGAAGAAGAATGTGATACCCTGGTCATTCAGTACATTCAGGTCGTCAGCTGACTTCATTTTATTGCCACAGAACGTTGTTGAGTCTAGACCTGAGCAACTGAAGCAACGCCAGATCATAACACTGCCTTCCGAGGCTCAAGATACAAAGGACACTATACATAATGGGCGCATCACTTCATGAGGTTCCCTTGTTACCCTGACACGCCATCACTCGGGACTATGCTCAATATAGACTCATCAGACCACATGACCTTTTTCAATTGCTCCAAAATTTGAATTTTTTCGAATTTCGAATTATTTGTCACGTACCCAGTCATACAAAGTACGATATGCAGTGAAATGCTTATACGACCGCCCGTGACCTTACACTAAAGAGAACAAAGAGAATAGACAGTCAGTAGAAAGTTCATAAATTATGAAATAAAGTAAGAAATTAAATAAAGAAAACTCTAGCTACGGAAATTTAGCTATAGAAGAAAATCAAAAATGTGAAGAAAAAAAAAGTTGTTTTCTCAATCCTGTGTTCTCGTCATACTGTGTGTGTATGGAAATGCTCTTACTTACTGACTATTAAACATAACTATGGTTTTTACTGTTGACTTTTATCATGCAACTTCACCAAGTGTTTAAGTGATCTCTATTCATCATGTTTTCCAGACCACATTTATACCACAGTGTTGATGGTTCAGCGCTATCCTTGCACTTTTTCATAATGAGTTGAAGCGTTCTTAACCCAGTCTTTAATTTCAAACCTCCTTAGTTGTTTTCATTGTTTGATGTATCCCAATAATCTGGCCCATCTGAAATGGTGACTTTTTTGCCAAGCAGTGTTATATTAATTAAAATTTGTGTCAATGGATTAAGTAAGTTTTCTGTAAAGAGATGTTTATTTAAGCTTCATAATCAAAGCATGTGAGGGAGTTCGTTAATAAATATAATCATTGTGATGTCTGACTAATTGCTGTGGTGTCAGAGGAATCAAATATTTTAGGAATATCTTTGGGGAAAATAGAGAAGCTTCACGTCACCACATCACAGCACCATGTTGTTGACTGTTGTCCTATAACGTTGTGCCTCCATGTGATTCATTCCTCATTTTGTGGTCCAGTGTTTCAAAGGGTTTCCGCAGTGTTTCGATTTTCTCTCCACAATCTTCTGTTTTTTAAATTAGTAAATAATAATTAATGTTATACCATTTCCAACAGTGAAAAAAAAAAAACCCAACACACAATATGTAAAGTAAGTAAATGGAAAAGTTTTCTACGCATTGCCAATAGGCCAAAGAACTAAATGGTGATGTTAAATTCGATGAAAGTGTATTGTATAAAGGCCAGTCATGCAGACAATCTGCCCTTTTGTGCAAAGTGAGGTACAGTCACACATGAACAGAAATAATTATTATTCTCAGAGTTCCTTCTGGATGGCAATGATTCAGAATCTCAGCTTCGCAACTTCGAATTCTAATGAGATGGGATGGAATGGGACACAGATTTGTGGACCAGGAACTGGGGCTATGCTAACGAGAGAGCTAAAAGAGTGTTGATTTCATCAAGCGAGACGTCATTTTCCTTTCCCATTTTGCATGCTGTCCATCAAGTTGTTGGTCTCCGTCTCATCTGTGTTTCATTACTCGGCGCCAGCATGTCCCTCGCGTTGTCGTTAGTGCTGGAACACGGATCGCGATAATGGGCCGACCGAAGTGGCTGTTGCTGCGAGTGTGTGATTCTGAGTGACCTGATTTCTTGCAAAAGAGCACAAAGGTAATAATATGGCTAAATCTTTGCTTTCATTTGGTTGAAGCTTAAATTGATCTAATGACTTCCTGACCTCAGCCTTCTTCCCTTTGATTATGGAACAGTGAATAAGAGCACATAGAGAAGATAGGTGTGAAGCTGCGAGCTTGTTTGTTTCTCATGCACAGCACATAAGTAGCATTACCGTAATTATTTCTTCTTCTACCTGGGCAAAATGAACACCATTAGGTTGAGAAGGTTCATTCAATGTGTAAGAGCTAATTAATGTGTTCATTTTCGGTACATCTTTCTCATAAGGTTAACTTGCATAACAAGACAACTTTGAAGCTTTTAAAGATTCTCATCTGAATTTAAGACTTTTTAGACTCGGACCTGGTTTCCCCCAAAGTCCGGAAGGCCCGGAAAGCCAATTACCCAAATAAATCCCACCAAATACAAGAAGAACATGAAAGTCTTTGGCTAAATATGTTTAAATATGAGATTAGCTCTTCCTTTGCATATGCACAGTGATGTACATGTGTCCTAGATCATGGAGTACCAGTTTCAACCCCTTGATTATTGGCAGCAAAGCAAAATAATGAATTTTTAAAAAACCATAGAAAATAGATGAATATACCTGTAGCTTGCACCATTTCTCAAACCTGTGAAAGAGGTTCTGCCATTTCTTTCCCCCAGTTTAAATTTTTTATTATAAGGGACCATGCGACAATATTATATGAGGTCACAATTAAGAACAGATGCAACAAGTAGACCTGGACAGTATAGAATATACAGTATGCGCCATACTTGTGGGGAATGTTAAAGGAAAGTGTGTTCAACTGTAAAGATCCGCCAAAAACTCTACCTGCATCACACAAGCAAATCATCTCCTTTTACAGGAGTCTACAGCAACCTTTGCTCTGGAAAGCCGGATTGAGAATCTTCGTGAATACTGTCTACAAGCCTACTGCCCTCATAATCCTTCACAAAGATGGGAGGCCAAAGAAGGTGCTGTATTGAAGCATATTCATATATAGCATATGTGACTGTGTGTGTGTTGGTGGATCAATCGACGCTGGGAGTCAGGTGGATGGTCACTCAAGGCTTCCTTTATTGGCCTGGGATAAACAGCACCGTAAGTTGGTTGTATTGCAGAACATTAAATGATGTATCACAGTCGGCAGAAAGTCAGTATGAAGATTGCTGCTGTTCTATTTTCTCAAAGTGGTCATGAACATATAGTGGACAAAATTCTAAATAAAGATACAAAACAGCATTGAAACTATGCGCTCAAGTTACCTAAATTAAGAAAGACAAAAAGGGGGAAGCACATGTCTGAAATGATGCAAAACATGAATTAGAACATGTGAGTCTGCAGCACGTGTGCTAATGCTAAGCTTGGTTTGGCTAACAATTCACAAAGCTAAATAAACAGCTGGGATAAACAGCACCATACGTTGGTTGTATTGCAGAACATTAAATGATGTATCACAGTCGGCAGAAAGTCAGTATGAAGACCGCTGCCGTTTGTGTAGCACCGCCCCCTATCTGTGATGAATGCGGATACAGCAAAGCACAACCAATGGCGTGTTTTCCCAATTTATGCGTGAATTTAACCAACATCATTTAAACTCCGTTACACATGTACATTTTAAGAAAAGGTGCACCAGCAGCAAGGATGAACCAATGTATGAACTTGGAAAAGCTTCAGAAGGAGTGGAGTGAGGCTGGAGTCAGTGCATCAAGAGCCACCATGTGGGTCAAGTGCATCAAGAGCCACCAAGACGTCCTCGGGAAATGCTATACAACTGTTGCCTTCCTAGTATCAAGCCACTGGTAATTAGAGACAATGTCAGAAGCTTCTTACCTGGGATAAGGTGGAAAAGAACTAGACCATTGCTCAGTAGACCAAAGTCCTCTTTTCAGATGAAAGTAAATTTTGCATTTCATTCGTAAATCAAGGTCTCAGAGCCTAGAGGAAGAGAGAAGAAGCAGAATGCAAGTTGCTTAAAGTCCATTGTGAAGTTTCCACAGTCTGTGATGATTTGGGGTTCCATGCCATCTGCTGGTGTTGATCCACTGTATTTTATCAAATCCAAAGTCTACGTAGCCATCTACCAGAGGTTTTTAGAGCATTTCATGCTTTCATCTGCTAACAAAATAGTCTGGAATGCTTGTTCCGGACATAAAACAAGCTTTATGGAGATGCTGATTTCCTTTTCCAGCATAATTTAGCACCTAGCCACTTTGGTTCCAAAACACCAGCAACTGGTTTGCTGACCATGATATCACTGTGCTTGATTGGCCAGCCAACTCATCTGATCTGAACCCACAATGAATCTATTGTCTATTTTCAAAAAAGGAAGATGAGAAACACCTGACACAACAATGCAGATAAGCTGCTATAAAAGCAGCCTGGTCTTCAATAACACCATTGATAGATGCCGCATTGATGAAGTAATTTGTGCTGAAGATGCCTTGACCAAGTGTTGGGTGCATGTGAATTTTTTTTCTAAAGCTTTAAATTGGCCCTCGATGTTCACTCAGGCATTCAGACCAAGTCTGAAAACTGTGTGGTTTCACATATTAATGTTTTACCCCTCTCAAAATCTGTTCATGTCCAGAGCTTCCTCTTGCTGCTGCTGTAATTATAAAGACTCTCCTGAGCCTATTCTCTCATTACAGTATTCTTATTTACCGTCTGTTCATATTTAAAATCTTACGCATAACACTTTCTAGACTCTTTTCATGCAGAGTCACTTGGCTCCTCTTAAGGTTTCTTCTTCAGGTCATGTCAGGCAGTTCTTCCCTTCCTTTTTTCTTCTGTCCTCTGCCTCATTCATTATGAATCTAAATGGCCATCTGGATTTTTGTTAAGCTGCTTCATGATAATGTCTACTCTTAAAAGCGCTATACAAATAAAATTGAAGTCCGCTCAGAAGCTTATTGCAAATCACTGAGCTACGATAAACTCTTCAATTAACACCTGTCGTTTTTAAAAATATGACAAAGTACGGCTAAGCTTAACCTCCAGAAGAAAAAAAAAAAAAAAACTCAGCCTTATCTCTTGACAACACTAATTCAGTCAAAGATGTGAAGAGGAGTATGAAAATGAAAAAAAAAAAAAGCCTATTAGATCCATCAGCGGGTTGAAATTAGGCCTGAGAAAATTATATCTGACACGAAGCATAATTACCTTTCAGTGAAATTGAACATAGATCACAGGTTTCCTGTAGAGGAGTTGCTGTTCGTCTTTCTTACTGACATCCGGGCTTATTTTTTTTTTTTTTCAATGGCAAAACAAAGGATTGACATTGGGTGTCATTTTAATGAGCAAGTGTGTAATGAGCTTCGTCACTATGCCTTGGCACAGGTTACACGCTAATGGAAAGCAGAAGGAAGTTTGTATGATTTAGAGTAAAAAGTTATTTAGAGTTTTTTATATATATACTGTATATATATATAAATTATTAGCATCTTTGCGTTTGCATTTCTTTGACAGATTCATAATAAAAATGACTTGTTTTGTATTCAGATCTAGATTAAATAATAAAAAATATTTGTGTTGCCATATTTTTGGATGTGCATGTGGTTTTATTGTTTAACTTTATTTATTTATTTTATTTATTTAAACTTTTTTTCCATTATTTAAGAGATTAGGCAGACAATTTTCCTTCTGGCTTTGATCCGGATCTTTTTCCCCTGGGAATTGTGTGTGTGTGTGTGTGTGTGTGTGTGTGTGTGTGTGTGTGTGTGTGTGTGTGTGTGTGTGTGTGTGTGTGTGTGCGTGGTGTCATGGCATCAGTTCTTAAAAGAACCTTAAATGAAAACCTTACTGATAGTAATTATTAATTTGTTTTCAATTAGAATAAATTCTGAAAAAAACTACACCAGATGTCAAGTCATTTATCTATTTATTTATTTATTAGTTTGTTTGAATACAGCATTCAATTGAATAAACAAACAAAAAAAAATTTTTTTAATTAAACTACTTTGTACTTTTCTTCTTCCTAAATATGTCATTTTTACCCGCAAACACCAGCAATGAAGTAAACACAGAATATCATCCCACAATATTTATCTATATCAATAGTTTTCTTATAATATGAACCACGTCACATGTCATTGTTGACCCGTATTCTACTGTATGCACGGACTCGCTAAAGAAGCTTGACAAGAATGAAGATATTGAATTCTGATTCCCTGCTTGCGTTTATAAATTGAGCTCTCTGGAGATGTAAAATCAATGCAATTAAACATCCACATTGTGGGCGTACACTCATAAACACACACATACTCAGGCAATGTGTGTGTATGAGCATGAACTCACTTCCTCTCCGCTCCCCCTCAGTACTCCGTGTTTCTCCTCGTCTGCATCTTTCAGCTCAGAGGGAACAGGGCCTTGAGGCAGAGCGAAGCTGTGGGTCTGTCCCTGGAGACAGCCGAGCCCATCTGTCTTTGTGTGTGTGTGTGTGTGTGTGTGTGTGTGTGTGTGTGTCCTACTGAAGTTAAACTAAGACCCGGTTCCTCCTCAGAGATCCCCCCATCTGAACAGACAGCAGATGGAGCAACCCCCCCAACACTCCTCTGCCATGTTTGTTTAATACATTTAATTAATATTCCAAACTACCTCAACAGAGACCCACCACAATCCTCCCCTCCTTCTCTCCCTCCCTCCCTACCCTCCCTCCCTCTATTCTTTTTTTTTTTCCTTTTTTTTGTTTCCCATCCTTGTTCCATCTTCCATCTCTCATTCCATATTTCCTCTCTGATTTTTCCCTCTCTTTGATCATTTCCTCCTTCCTCGCCCCCTTGTTTTTATGTCTTCATCACTCCTATCCAATAGACCCATCATCACTGATTGCTCGCACACACACGAGACACTGAGCATGCCCAGGGGTCGTCTCGAAATGAAAAGCCCCGTGTATTTCTCACGCTGTCGGATGTGTTAATTACACACTGCCCTCAGGACCGACGAGACCCGAGCATCTGCTTGGACATCGGCCACTGCTAGCAGCCTTCATATTCCAGTCCATACAGCGCGCAGACAAGATGCTGTGCTTTGAGGCATCAGGAATGTCAGACTTGATGTCAAGATTAGAGCTTTAGGTGGAAAGGGCCTTGATAAGTAACACAACACATTTTTTTTTTAATACAGTAGATTCAACATGCTCTGGGGACACAGATAAAGTCCAGAAAGAAGTAACGGATGGATGGGCCATGTGATGTCTGGAGAGATCTTTAAGCAAGACTTACAGTATAGTTGCTTTGAGAACTCTGCTCCAATATGCGATCATTACTGACTTAAAAAATGCCCTTTGAATTTATGTGCAGTTGTTGTTTTTTTAAGCTTACCCTGCCTTATTTCTTCACCGTAGACAATACATCTCAAAATATTAGAATATCATGGAAATGTTTTTTCTTGATTAAATCTAAAAAGTGAAACTCTCGTATAATCTATATTCCTTACATGTAAGGTTATTTAAATTTGTATTGTAATTTTAATGAAAGTCAAAAACATTCACAAAAGGATTAAAAAATATGTTAATTTATGCGCTCAGTACTTTTTCGGGACTCCTTTAGCACAAATTACTGCATCAGTGTGGCATGGCATGGAGACGATGAGCCTGTGGCACTGCTGAGGCGTTATTGAAGACCAGGTTGCTTTGAGAGCAGCCTTCACCTCATTGTCTATTACTGCCTTCGGTGTTTTTTATGACAATACCACACAGACTCTATATGGCAGGACACCAACACCAAAAAACACACACACTGAAGCATGGCATGGATGAGCCTTGGATGCCCGTGAACCTGTCACGGTTTACTGGTTCATAATTGATAATCAGTGTTTTGTGGCGTTAAAGTTATGGCTGATTAGTGTAAACATATGTTTCCAGATTTTATGCTTTTTTCATATATGACAGTTCAGTTAATTTGCCAATATGGAAAAAAACAAGCTAAAAATACTTATGCATCTTCATAAAGCCAACTTACTATCCCAGGAGACTTATGGCGCCAGTGGGGTACACCGTGGACAGGGTGCCAATCCATTGCAGTGCACACACACAAGCTAAGGAAGGTCAGTTTAGGAAAACCAATTAGCCTAATCTGCATGTCTTTGGAAGGAAACTGGAGTACCCAGAGGAAACATACCAAGCACAGGGAGAACATGCAAACTCCATGCATGCAGACCTGAGGTTGGAACCAAACCCAGGACATGGAGGTGCAAGGCGACAGTACTAACCAACTGCCATTTCACGTATTATACAACAAGCAAAAATTGCAAAGAGAAAAAGCTAAAGGTAAATTTGAATATCAATCAAGGAACAAAAAAGTCCATAGTTGTGATAACCTGGTGTGTACATGGCCATTCAGTACATTCAGGTCATCTGACTTTATTTTATTGACACATAACGTTTTTTGAGTCTAGACCTGAGCAACTGAAGCAAGTCCAGATCATAACACTGTACAGTGGCCACTATGCATGATGGGTGCATCGCTTCATTCCTTGCTCACACACACATTGCTCTAAAATAGGCTCACTCTGGACTCTAGTGATGGGAAGTTTGAATCATTTTAGTGACTCTGTTCTTTGAATCTCGTTCATCAAAATGAACAAATCTTTTATGAGTCATTTAGTTCATTTCGTTCTTTTGATCAGAAATAAAAAATAAAATGCTACATTTTCAATAAACAGACCCCCAACACGTCTACATATACAAACTTTGGCTATAGTTCCAGTAATTATAAAATATTACAATGCAGCTAAGGACCTATTATTATAAACAGAATGAGCAGCTCACCATCATATCTTTTGGTCTGAGTCGTTCGTTCTTTTGAATCTATTGCACTGCAAAGCGTCTATTGGAGTCACGTGACAAAAGAACGAACGACTTGGACTTGAAGAGTCATTGAGAAAGATTTCCCGTGTACTGCACTGTATAGAGTCTATGGAAGTCACGTGACAAAAGAACGAACGACTCGGACTTGGAAGATTTGTAGGGAACCGTTCAATTCTGTTTCCTGTACATAACCTACGGAGGTTTTGCGATGCTTTGCGCATGCGCGCCAAGTAGAAAATGAACGGATCACTCTCCGAGACTACTATGAAGAGTAGTCCAATTTTCATGTCCCATAGCAAATTGAAGCATTTTTGTTTTATAAGTATCACTACCAGTGGTGTATAATATAATTTATTTGCAATTTTAAATAAAATATAAACTGTATTACGTTCATTTGTGTTCGTGTACGCGGGGCGCCGGACAAACGAGCGTCTATGTAGAAACGTAAATCTTTGAAAAGCATGTGACTTGAGGCTGAGCTCTGATTGGATCGTTTCAAATCATCTTTCGGCCGCAGCACTGTGCGCCCTGAACCCTCCCACTTTTGTTCTTAGCGAATCATATTGTTTTTAAATATTTGGACTCATGTGATTGGACCATCCTCAACGAGTCTTCCAGCACTTCTTATGGCAAGCGGAGCTGCTGACTGGATGTGATGCGAGTCAGGACTTTATTTTATTCTAGTAGTAATGATGCGCAATCACCTGATAAATGCCTATTAAAAGTATTTTTTAAGTATTAAAAGTTTAATAAAAAATTTGTTTCAATTTAAATTGATCACTGATCACTACCATGTGTTTTTTATTTATTTTTATTTTTTTTATGACCACACAGCTGTTTAGTCCGAATCCTGTAAACGCTTGTCACATTATGTGTGGAAATGCTCTTGCCTTCAATATCACACACAGTTCTGATTGTCAGGTTTTTTTTTATTTTTTTAAGTGATCTCCAATCATCGTCATTTAAGATATTTTTTTTTTCTGACCACACTTCCACAAAATTGACAGTGCAGAAAAATTCGGTAATTTTCTCAATTGTTTTTCTTTGCTTGATCTGAGATGGAGTCCTTTTTGGCCAGGCACTGTATAAAGATCGTCTCAAGTATCTTGATATACCTTGTATATCGATGTATGTATCATCTTTAAGGCTCAGTTAAACACCAGACATCAATGTTATAGTATGAACATACAAGATTTGTTCCTGCTTGATTTTAATTCCAACACATCCAAGCCTATTACTCAGTCATTCATCTTAAAACACTGCTATTAATAACTACGGTAATGTTAATGGAGAAGAAGGAATCTCAGGCAGGCCCTGAGAATTTCCCATGATTGAGTATTTCTTCAGACTTACCCAGCGCCTTGATGAACGTTGTACAGTTACAGAGTAGGCATTCTACATGATGATCAACGTGATGGTGAAACAAGCCAAACTGCCACACTGAACAGCCACAACACTAATGTTTAATCTCTGCTCGACTTGATCACTGACTCCGGAGGTAAATCAGGTGTGACAGAGAACAAAAATTGCTGTGAGGAAATTCTGTCCAGTTATGTGAGCGAATAATGTACCAAATTACAGCCTACGTGACAACTTATTACATTGTCCACTGGCTAGTTTTGCAAACATACAGCAGGTGGTAGAGTTTTTTTTTTTTTTTTTTTCAATTCAGAATTGAATTAAATTCATAAGGCAGCTGTTTAAGTAGACTGCGATTTTGGTTTCTTGTTTGTTTGCAGACTGGCTGGAGTTCAACATTATTACTGATGTCACTGCCACACAAAACAATGGCTCCATTAAATCATCATTAAAATATAGTTTATTAGCATGCCACCAGCAGGGATCTGTCAATTTCATTAGGAAACACGTCTTTGTCCGTTAGTTGTGACTACTGTTACTGGTATTTCTAATCACACAGGAACCAGAGGAACAGATGAAATTGTTTAACTTGTTGTGTATAATCAATGATAATGTAGGTTCTGTGAAGAAATTGTAATTATTGAAAGGAGTCTACAGTGACAGTGGTTTGTTGTTTTTTATGACAACAGGAATGCATTGGATGGATGGATGGATGGATGGATGGATGGATGGATGGATGGATGGATGGATGGATGGATGGATGGAAGGATGTATGTATGGATGGATGGATGGATGGAAGGATGGATGGATGGATGGATGGATGGATGGATGGATGGAAGGATGGATGGAAGGAAGGATGGATGGATGGATGGATGGAAGGATGTATGGATGGATGGAAGGATGGAAGGATGGATGGATGGATGGATGGATGGATGGAAGGATGGATGGATGGATTGAAGGATGGATGGAAGGATGGATGGATGGATGGATGGATGGATGGATGGATGGATGGATGGATGGATGGATGGGCAGACAGTCAGGTGGATGTAGATGGATAAATTGCTGGATGGACAGAGATGGATGGCTGGATAAGGATTGCATGGATTTGATAGATGGTTAGATGGTCTTACACTTCGACTTGTACTGTAAGCAGATTTAAAGCTGTGTATAATCAATGATAATCTACTGGTGCAATGTACTTTAAAATAGTAATGGAATGACTCTTTAAGAAAGGAGTCTCCAGTGTCACAGCTTTGTAACAGTCAAGGAAATAAGTGTATTTTTTCACAATGGGAATGTCTTCGAGATAGCTGTTTATTTAAAACTCCTAAAAAGAGAGAGCCATTGTTTAGAGCATGTTTTTAGACATTCCACTACTTTAATGTAACTGTAAACAGATTAAAAGGCTAATGATTTTAAATAAATGGAAATAAATGCACTGGAAATTATGGTGTAAAAGATTAATATCTTCTATACTGTTTAATCCTGTATTCAGGGTCACGGGGGGGCCTGGAGCCTATCCCAGTAGTCTTAGGGCACAAGACGGGTACACCTTGGACAAGGTACCAATCCATCACAGGGCACACACTCACTCACTCACGCCAATTTGGGAATGCTAATTAACCTAACCTACATGTCTTTGGACTGTGGGAGTACCCGGAGGAAACCCACCAGAGGAACGCATGGGGAGAAAATGCAAACTCCATGCACATAGAGACGGGAATCGAACTCTGATCCTGGAGGTGCAAGGTGACCGTGCTAACGATTACACCACCGTGCCGCTCCATCGCAATTTACTGTATCTCTTTAAAACTTTAGCCACAATATTAAACCCATTGACAGCCATGAATTTGTAACACCTGCACTGTGATGTCTGGATTACTGGCTCAGAGCAGGATGTCGATCCCCCTCCTAAAATAAGAGTGTCCATTACATTATCACCTAGATCCTAATTCTGTCCATGAGCACAGTGACACATGGGTGTGTGTGTGTGCGTGTGTGTGTGTGCGTGTGTGTGTGGGCGTGTGTGTGTGTGCGTGTGTGAGAGTGTGTGAGTGTGTATGTGGCGCACGCGCGTGTGTGGCGCACGCGCGTGTGTGTGTGCGTGTGTGTGTGTGTGTGTACGCGTGTGTGTGTGGTTGTGTCTGTGTGTGTGTACACATATGTATAAACATACTTATTGATGAATAGATGAATGGGAAAATGGACAGGTGGATGGATAAATGGTTGGATAGATGGATAGACCAATGGGTGGACCGATGGATGGATGGATGGATGGATGGATGGATGGATGGATGGATGGATGGATATTTAAATGGATGGCTGCATGGATTTGATAGATGGTTAGATGGACTGATGGATTGGTGGATGGATGGATGGATGGATGGATGTAAGTAAGTATGCATGGATGGATGGATGGATTGATTGATGGATGGATAAATTATTTATTAATTACCTTTACCTGTAATTAATACGGAAATATTGTGGATGGATGGATGGATGGATTATAAGGTACATGCATGAATGGATGGTTAGATGGATTAATGGATGAATGGATATTTAAATGGATGGATGTCTGGATTTGATAGATGGTAATCAGAGTGCTCCTTCATAAAGTGTCATTAATAATGAATTGTTGTGAATGGATGGATAGATGGATCTGTGGATTTAGAGTGTTTATTCATAAAGTGTATTCATAAGATGTTTTCATTATTGATTAGACTGTTGCAAATTATATATTAAAATGTATATAAACTTTTAAAAAAAACTCTTTGTTTTGAATCAGAAGAAGTCAGTGTGTGTGTGTGTGTGTGTGTGTGTGTGCGTGTGTGTGCGTGTGTTAAGGCAGCTGTCAGTTAGAAACAGTGTTCGGTGCTGTGCCCGGGACGCAGCCCAAAAGCCTCGGGGCAGAGCGAACTGAACACGGCTAGTGCTGAAGCTTCCACGCAGCTGCACACGGCCTGTTTGTCACCGAGGCTCTTATCCAACATGAGCGTTTCCATACTGAGAGCAGGACGTGAGCAAATCAAACATGTCATTAGCATATGCGTTCATTTAACTTGCTAACGGCCTGGGTTTTGCCATGCCGGATATGTTCACGCCATTCACAGAGGCGAAGGTCATCTGACATGTTCTCTAATTTGGAAGGTCCTCCGGGTTCAATTTATGTAAAAACAAAGAAAGGAGCTGCTGTGAGTTCACTGCATATTGAGGTTATAGGTGTTGCGAGGGAAATATTTAAATAATCTTAATATTAAAAACAAAATTTGGTCAATTATGCTAAAACCAAGAGAATAATTCAGTTGTATATTCATTTAGTTTTTTTTCTTTTTCAGCAGAAATCCATACTGTTCACGTGAATGACTAAAATCCAGGCATACAGTTAGAATATTCTCAGTACTTTTTAAAGGTCTGATTCATAATATATATCGAACAACTAAATAAACAGAAGAACATCATACTGAATGCATGTGAGAACAAATTTATTGTTTGTTAATGATTTTTTTGGTTGTTTGTTTCAGAAAGCTAAACAATTAATTG
The DNA here is from genome assembly GCA_013621035.1 of Clarias magur. Taxonomy (NCBI): domain Eukaryota; kingdom Metazoa; phylum Chordata; class Actinopteri; order Siluriformes; family Clariidae; genus Clarias; species Clarias magur. The sequence continues at coordinate 79,729 of QNUK01000228.1, read as the reverse complement.
ATTAATTGAACAAATAAACACACAACTTCTTACACATCACACACTGTACACGTCTGATTCTGGTTCGCTTTGCTGGTCCTGTAATGTCTCAAAGCAGCGCAAATATAAATGATAAGACTTGCAGGCTAATATTGCCCTCATGTGGTTAAACACTGTTTTAGTTACCATAGACCTGTGTGTGCATGTGTGTGTGCGTGTGTGTCCCCTTTGTGCTATGAGCTATTTCAGATTAACAGACATTTAAGAAAATATATTTTTTCGTAATATTTTACACCGCATATAAGATAAGATAAGATAAGATCAGATCAGATCAGATAAGATGAGCAACAGTTTGGAATTTGGTACATTTGATTATTAAAGAAAGAACTGCTTGTTGTACATTTTATCCATGTATATATTTATTGCATTTAATGTTGCTGAGCATCCTCCTCTTTCAACTTTCTTTGATTTATGGCATCTTTGAATCTCTGAATCATTTTCTCCGTATTAACAGTGATGTCGTTGAACTTGACATTCCTGATGTTTCATGTCATGCACTCGCTCCCTCCAGCCAGTTTTCCATTAAGGAGAGGATGTTCCCCTCCTTCTGCCACTCCTCCCTGCTCTGTGAACATCTTCCAACATAAGGTTCACGCGACCCGTGCTAAAAAAACAGACCAGTCTTGTGACCTCTGAACATGTGACCTCTGACCTCTTTGACTGCCCTTAGGGGTTAAAAGTCATACAGGGTGTGTGCGCACATGCGAGCTCCGAGGCGAGGCGCATGGAGGTAGTGCTGAGGTCCAGGTTAGCATGAATTGTAAAGCTTTGGAAGCTGAACTGTTTGAGAAAACTGTGTAGATTAGGAGGTGAGAGGGATGGATGCAGTACAGCTGCAGGGCTTTGTTCAGGCGGTGATGAAGTGTAAGCTAAATCCGACTGAATACTGCATTGTGGGATTACCAAAGTGAAAATAGGTTTAAACTAAAAAGTAAACTAAAGAACTCTTAAACGCTATTAAGGAACACGCGTCACTTGTAAATACTCGAGTCGCCCAGTGTATAATAATAATCCAGCCTATTATTTATCAGGACATTTGTCTTAGTATAATGCAGACCAATAGCACCGACTGACCCTTCTCCTCACGAAGGATTTCTCATTGACAGTGTGATTTAGTCTCTGGGTTAATCCGTGTCTCATCATGCGTTAAAGTAAACAGTGGCGTGCGGTCGAGCTGCTATTCTGGCACCGACACAATGGACTGTTTGTGCAGCACCAGGTGTTCCAGCAGCACTGTGATTCATCTGGACTGTGCCAAGGTCTGGCAGCTTACATCATCAGTCTGCGCCGAGCGAGGTCACATTCCACAGAGACAGCCCAAGCGGTGTACACAGGGATCAGCTGAAAAACGCAGAGCGGTACCTATTTGACTTTATTTCGAAAAAGACTCAGGAATGATGAATCAACTTTTTGAGCAGATGTTGGCATCTTGCACTTCATCCAACTCTTCAGCTCACACCAGAACTAATGTTTCTGTGATTTAAGAGAGCGGAAAGTGTTCATGAAAGTGGAAAGCCTGATAAAGTTGTGCTCGTGAACTAATACTCATCACCATTGTTTCCCCATTGACCAATCGCTCATCACCACTGTTCCCCTCGTGATAAAACACTTGTTTCTCCAACAATCAAAACACTAATCACCATTGTTCATTGACCACCAGTGCACCCAGTGACTGATCACTGACCAGAATTTTTCCCCAGCAACAAATCACTAATCACCATTGTACCCAGTTACTAATCCCTGTTAGCCATTGTTTTCAAGAAAACTCCACTGTACCCAGGGGTCCATCACTGATTGCTGTTCGCGACAACCAAACTCTTATCGCTAAATGTGTAACAGTCCGTGTTTTTATACTATGTGTTTCAGAATGCATTGTGATCCAAGTGAATAGCGTCTAGCTTTAACTAGTGCTGGGCACTTCTCTTGAAAAAAATCCATTAATTCCTACTGTACCGGTCAAAAGTTTGGACACACCTTCTAAATCAATCTGAGTTTTCTGTTCACAATAATACCAGAGACTTCAAGACTATGAAATAACACATATGACATTAGGTAATTAAGAACCACAACAACCGGGTGTTATTTTAAGACACAAAGGTCAGCTGTTCTGGAACACATCGTGCATGAAGAGTAGTGTGTCGAGTGCATTTGCAAAACCCATCTTGCACAATGATGAAACTGGCTCTCAAGAAGACCTTTGCAGGAAAGCAAGACCAAAACTTATAAAAAGTTCATTTAGAGTTACCAGCCTCAGAAATCACCAATTAACAACTAGCACCTCAGATTAAGGCTTTACAGATCATGTAGCAGACAATAATATCAATATCAGCTGCTTACAGGAGATCATTGCGTATTTTGGACGCTTTCAGGATCTTTTTGCAAAGTAGAAATAAACAACAAGAAAGACCGTGGTGTTTTGAAGGGGTGTCCTAACTTTTGAATGGTAATGTATTTAAGTATGATTTTCAAAATGCCCTAATCGAGGTTATATATGTTCACGTTCATATATGCACATATTTAAATGTTTGTTTACAAAATCAATACATTTTATTTAGAGGTTTAAACCAATACCAGCAATATGTTAAAGAAAAAACATAAAAAGTTTATTTTTCATATATTTCTGCAGTGCTGTAGTTCAACAGGCTGAATTATGTTATTTCGACAGCAGTGCCTTTGACAGACAAAGTGGGATAGGATCATATTTGAATTTCTCGGATGAGTGGTGTATATTTTCTTAATCAAAGCACAACCTGTATAGTCTGTGTTGTAGATTTGAAATATGTCTTTATGTTTATTAATCTAAAGCAAATACTTGTATGTACAGTTTAACTTGTAGCAGCGCATGTTGCTTTGTTTATTTCTGATCGCATCACTGAAATGTGCAAAAAATGACGTAATTTGGAGCAAATATTGTAAATAATGTTTAATAATTTAATATATATATATATATATATATATATAACAAACAAACAATATATATGGTCATACCATTCTTTTCTTGAAAAAACAAACAAACAAAATATATATATATATATATATATATATATATATATATATATACACCATTCTTTCTTGAAAATATATATTTTTTTGTTTGTTTGTTTGTTTCTTTCTTTCTTTCTTTCTTTCTTTCTTTCTTTTTCAAGAAAGAATGGTGTGTGACTTTGAGTGCATTTTTAAAGTGCGTTTTTCTTAAATTATGGACAGTTTGCAACATGTTTGCACAAGTGATATTGTTCTTCTCCATAAGGCACATCTAATTCCATCAATGCATATGAATATGGGTTTCTTATGCTGTCAATAAGATTTATGTGAACACATCCTGAAATGGTGCAGGGAAAATATAAGCAATAGTAAACAAAAAATGATAAAACAAGTTTTATCTTGTTTCACACATTAGAGCATAACTCTGGTATTCGTGTGTAGAGACCATACAGTAGATCTTACATACCTTAAATGAAGTTTATGGGAGAGGCCTCTGTGTACTGGTATAAATAGACACTAGAGAGCGCCATCTCCTTTTAAATACAGAGGGGCCCAATAAACTGTATACACATTTGAACGGTTGTTATCGATGCCCTTTTTTAAAAACTTGAATGGAATTATGGCAGCAATGTGTAGTATTATGTTTCCTCTAAAGGTGTCCGTAGTCACACCGTCATTAATGCGATCGTGTGATCATCAGAGGAGAGGCAGATATTTTTCATGTCAAAGTGTGTATACATTTTTTGGGCTCCTCGGTATACAATGAGTTGCATTTTTTTAAGTGTTATGTGCTGAAAAGTTTTGCTTTTTTTTTTCATACCACAGCATTTCACCATTGCTAATGATTTCGATTTAAGAATGATGTCATGTTTAATATATTTTATAAATTTATATTTAAATTTAATGCTGTTGAAGATCCAAAAATCCAGTTTGTTTTAGTTCTGCGTCTTATGTTACTAAGCGTCTAAGAGTTACTAAGTCTGTATGTTTGGACCTTCTTGTGTCAGTTGTGGAAAACTGAAAGTTACTGTACAAAAGTTACAGCTTTAACTTTGAATGTTATAAATTGCACTGGACACTGGAGACTCCTTCTGTTAACATTAAATACATTTTAAATAAATATTGTCTTCTTACAATAAGCATCTAATATGTATACCACATAGATAATTGTACATTTCTCTTTGTTCTAATCTAATGTTGTGTCCCTTGTAATTTCACCTTCACTATTTCTGTTTATTAGCACCTGATAATTACATTTATGAATCTCAGAAGATTTTATGCACAATGTAGTTGGGAGAAAAGCTGAGGACAGAGGACTCTAATGAGGTTACAGGATGATAATCGGAGCCTTCGGATCGATCAAATTGGAGAAATAAGCAGTGCTGCGGTGTGAAATATGTACATTAACCCTTTTTAGGGCACTTATTGGCGGCATGGTAGGGTTAGTGGTTAACACTCGCACCTCCAGGGTCAGGGTTCGATTCCCTCTTCAGATCACTATGCATGGAGTTTGCATGTTCTCACCATACTGTACTTGGTGGGTTTCCTCTGGGTACTCGGGTTTTCCTCCCACAGTCCAAAGACATGCAGATTAGGGTTACTGGTATTCCCATATTGCTCGTCGCGTGTGAATCTTGTGCCATAGAAAAGACAATTATATCTCTAGGGTGGGGAGTATCCATTGCGGGATGGGCCGGATGACACATGGACCAAAATACAAAAAAGGGGGTGGGGGCACTTATTGATTGATAATCAAAAACCTATTGATTCAAAACTTTTTTTATGTTGCAAATCAATCAGTGAAGTTATCATATGGTAATCATTTTAAGTGCCTAAAACCATGTACGTAAAATTATAATATGTGCATTCATTTAAATATAAAAGTGGGCATGAATAAAAGAAATATTACATTTCAACAAATCAAACAATTTTTTCTTAAGAATGTCTTTTTTCTGATCCAAATACTTGTACGTTACAAAACGTGGTTCTTTGTCCAATTAAGGGTCAACATCAGTCATTTTCAAAAACTCTGAGTAGATAATAATGATAATTGCTTAACAACTCGTGGTATTGTGGCTTTCCTTCCTCTGAAAGATTTATAAGCCACGTGTCAAGGTCTAGATGCAAAATTCTTTTGAATAATAATCTTCCAACAGAATCTCATTCCATCCGGTTTGATTCATTGCGCTTCACCTTTACACACTGTGTGGGCAGAAAACTGGTCCAAACTAAGTCATTTATACATAAACATCCTATCAGTGACCTCGGTGTAGTCCACGGCTATTAATAATGTAACCTTTTGCACCGCTAGTTTTGGTTGCGAATCGTTATACGCTGTTTGCGCAAGATCCTATCACCTTGGGGACCGATAGTAGAACTCGCTTTTTTCTTAATATATCAAAATTTCAGCGTGGTGATAAGGCGATTTGTTTACCCTGTTAAACCAAGTATTGTTCTTGTTCCCAAATTAGCTTTGACAAATTAAGGCAGTACGTAATGAACTCTGGCTGCTACCGGGAGGACCGAGTCTCCTCTGTTTACTTTGGGTTCGGCCCATTTCGAAAGTATTCAAGAGGGATTTGTGAATGCTGAGACGCTCTACCTCTGATGGGCCGTGTGTTTCTTTCTGAAATTCTGAAATTCTTAAAAACTCCCTTTTGCTAAATACAGATCACACAGCTTTCCATTGCTTAGCACAGCTAGAATTATAAAACAAAACATCAAAATAAAAAAATACAAAATGTATTTAGAGAAAGATCACAGATTGTGCTAGGACAATAACAAGAAAGCCGAGTTTATAGAATAATGTTACGGCGCAATTTTCCCCTTAATGCCATGCAACATACACTTTTTTTTTTTTTTTTTGTCGTTGCATTATCCCTTATGTTATAGTAGCTATAAACAGTCCTCCTCTCTTGTTTCGCTCTTAAAATGTACTTAATGTATATATTTCAGATCACAGTGCTACTTAATTCTCCAATTTGATTGGTCCAAAGATTCTGATTATCATTCTGTAACCTCATGAAAGGCCACTATACTCGGCTTTTCTCCTAACTACAGTGTGCGTAAAAGCTTGTGAGATCTTTAAATGTATTCGAATACTGTATATTTCCAGTATTCCCAAGAATATACAAATTCCTGAAAACGTTTACAAAAGCTCTTACACACTTACCCATGTCCTCGAAACGTTAATATATCAATGATTATACACATTTTTACCTTTAAATGTGGAGGATGTATCATACAACCCCTTCCCCAGAAGTGCTGTAAAGGAAAATGAATTAACACCAATGGACCAATCAGAATTGAGGATTCAACAGCGCTGTGTGTGGGGGGGGGGAGGGGGGACTTTTCTGTTAGTTTTTAACTTTTCAATGAATTTTGATTCTATTCTATTTCATTTATTCCAACAAAGCCACAGAGCTGAACATGAATCTTCTGGCAACCCCAGTTGCTGTTAGTTCAATTAGTTTGAGAACAAGTGATGTGGTGCACTGTAGACGTCTTAGACGGAAGTGAGAAAAAGAATTCCTCATAGTTCTCTACCTTATAAAATACAGTACTGTGCATAAAAAAACAGGTCTAGTTCAAGTTTAGGTTCAGATTAGTACACTGCCGATGCTGAATGCTGAGTGGTTGGAACAGACGAGAGAGGAAATGAGGTTGCTGCTGAGGTTGTTACCTGGGCAACCCATTTTTAAAAATCAAGCTTTTTTAAAGATATCACTTTGCAGCCTGTCACGGTAAAGCATTTATTTTCATCTCTTTAATTTACTCTACACCATTTAATTACATGGAGAATGTGTGTGTGTGTGTGTGTGTGTGTGTGTGTGTGTGTGTGTGTGTGTGTGTGTGTGTGTGTGTGTGTGTGTGTGTGTGTGCGTGTGTGTGTGTAGTTGGTTGTGAAAATGTTTGAATTGTCAAATAATGTCTACAGCTGTATAAAATCTATCATATCACTTGTCACTAATGTTCCACAGCCTAGGTAGTACTCAGATCATAAATACATCAGTACATGCTTAGGAATGGCTACAGATCAGACAACTGATTTCTGGATTCCTCCTCCTGACAAAAAACCTAAACATGTCAGTCTGCCGTTGAGAAACACCAGTAGCCCCATCACATATTACCCATGTTCATAAAAAAAATAAAAAAAATGTAAAAAGAATCTTAAAAGCAGTTTAAATCACAAGCCGGTCACTTAGTTTTACACAGTCACCCTCTTTTACACCCGGAGATAAATTATGGCATGGTAGTAGAGATGCACGTGCAGAGGCTTGGAGCGTTCCGCTCTTTTTCTCTCTCTTTCTCTCTCCATCAAACAGCCTCTCCAGCTTCCACTGAGCCGAGGACTGGAAAACGTCCTCATTATGTCCGTCAGGTTGAGTTTACCCTAATAATATCAGTCACTTTTAGTGGCTGTAAAAGTGTGGAGAGGTTTAGTGCTGGCTTTTTACTTTGAAAGTGGAAGATATTTTAGGACTGGGGGAACAACGTTGAGACGGGTGAAATATAATCACGTGCATATCGAAGATTGCTGTGCAATGTTTTTTTTTTTTTTTTTTACTTTTTTTTTTTTTTTGCAAGGTGTTAAGAGAATAATGTGGGGGAATTAAATAACACTTCCTAGTGTTTATAAGCCTAACCCTAACCCAAATGTAGTCACACTGGTTTTAGTTTTTCTACATGGGTAATTTAGTCTTTTAAAAGAAATGTCATCTATAATCTCCTGCAGATTTATTAAGGTGGTAATATACAGTATAACCATGAAAAGAAATTTTGCACATGCGAGCACTGTAATATTATTTTATTATCCCTAGGCACCACCTTTAAAAGGACAAAGGTTTAAAGTGAAAGACTCTCATCCTGCCATCTACGAAAAAGGTTTATCGAAAAAACATACTGAGGATGAAACTTCTATTCCTTGCTATGTTTCAGCCATGACTCATGCGCATGCATCATTATAAGGTGTATTTATAAATGCAGGTAGAAAATGTAGTAAAACGTGGGAACACGTGTAATCTCTAAGAAGGTGTTGAATTGTTGGCCATTGATGAAAGGAGTCATCAGTTTCAGAGATTTTTTTATAGGGATGTCTTCCCGGACAGAGGGGTTTGTGCTTTCTGGTTTCTCGGTAGAATAATAAAGTACATTTTGTTTTCTTATTAAAATCAAATTAAGAGATAACAACAAGTCAACAGTTGAGGGAATGACGTTCCAGCTGTGCCAAATAAGTAATAAATAGGAACTAGCTTGCTTTACAGATGTTCCGCTACATTTCTAGCTCATTTATTATATATTTATGTATACACTATATACAGCACATAGAGTATGCAATATATATATATACATTGTATACAACCTACATTTGGTCTTGCTTTCCTGGGAAGGTCTTCATGAGAGCCAGTTTCATCATGGTGCTTGATGGGTTTTGCAAATGCACTTGACACAATACTGTTCTTGCAAGAACTGGGCCAGAACAGCTGACTTCCGTGTCTTAAAATAATAACTGACTGTTGTTGTTGTTGTTGTTAATACCATATGTGTTATTTCTTTTTTTCTTTTTCTTTTTGTGCAAATCCACTATTGTTCATACTGAATGCAGAAAATCAATCCAAACCTCTGTCTAAGCCTTGGACTGGTACTAGCTTGCGATGATAAATCTATAGACCTACTGGATACTGGATATAATAACGCCTTCATCACATGTATAACGGTTGTAAGCAGTAGCCTCCGAGTCACTTCTGCTTTATCTACTCCTCTGATGAATCATCGCAGCATCAGGTCAGAGATGTGCATTTGTCATTCACCCACTCGTTCCCTTGACCCCCACCAGTGACTTATCAGTGCTTATCTCACGTCTTATCTCTCTTATCTAATCCAGTTGATGAAGAGCCTTTCTACCCCATCGTGCAGTCCGTAAAGGTGGGGCACTGATACAGCCAGCTGCTCCGTCTGGTCAAGCAGGCCGAGGTGATAGCAGCGCCGAATCGTCCTGCAGGGTTTACACTCTCACCTCTGTGTGAATTCTTTGTCCGTTAGCTCCACGCTGAGCTTCACTACAGACCTGAAGGCATTTTATAAAGTCATTCTACTGTAGCAGTGTGGGTTGTTTCACGTACTGGTGTACATACACAACACTTTGGATTTATGGATACTGTACATAGTTTATAATCTGACTGATATCAGGTTTGAAGAAATTTGGGAAGGGGGGGTGAAACATTTTCATCATCATCATCATCATCATCATCATCATCATCATCATCAAGAAGAAGAACTTAACATGCTTTTGAGGAAGAAAGTTCAAGTAAGCCATGATTCTACAGTATCATTCTTTGTTTAAAATAAATAACCCGAACAAATTTTCAAAGCTCTCTCGCTCTGTGTTAGAGATAAAACACTTAGGGGGAATGCTTTTTTGGGAAAATAATCAATTACTGAGTAGCGCATACAAAGCAGAGTTACTGTTACTACACTGAAGCTGATCGTTGTCCATTAACACACTCCATAATGTTTTATTTATACAAATTTTATAATACACATTTTTTTTTTTTATTAAAGAATGAAACGATACTTTTTTTTAAAGACTAAAACAACACATAGTTTTTCAGATTGTGTTTGCAGTTATTCAGTAAAGAAACTTATTTTTCTAACCCAAACTTTTACACATAAAGAAACCTGACTCGATTTCCTTTAATTAGGTTTATAGTCGTTCGTTGTATGTTTCATACTTGATTATATTCACAGTGTAAGTGAATCTTTTTCTGTAGCAGAAATGAAAATGCTTCAGTCAAATAAAGAAAGAAAACACTGGATGGGGGTTAGTATTGGCCGAGGCTCAAGGTTTGAGTGTGTGTCTCGGGGAAACGCGGTAATGTGCCAACTGTATTATAATTAACACATAAAACTCTGCAATAAAAATATTACATGTATTTCACTCGCTGTGCATTAGAGGATTCTGGCGTCATACATCATTCTGTAGCTTTCCTACTAACGGTAAAAGATTTACTGCATAAGCAGGACTGAGCTGTTTTTAATCACTGGCATATTATGACTCTAATTCACGATTGTTTGGGTTCGTACTGTAGCGCAAACTAAATAAAAACAGGATCTGTTTCCACCATCTTTCACAAAGTCCAGACTCTTTGCTTTTGGTCATTCCAAACTGTTTGCTGCATGATGTTAGCATTTCATCCGCTCATCCACCCTCTCCGTATCTACATTTCGTCCACTGGAATAAGACCAATGGCTGCTTCAGTCGAAGTGGCGAGTTTTGAACAGAGCGTCCAGTACGAGTGGACTGCGGCTGAGTTACACAAAGCAGCCTCCTCGCCTTCAAAGGCCAAGCAGGCCAAATCTGGGACAGAGATTAAGCACTGTCACTCTGAGATATAGCGGGGCTTTTCCTTCTGAGTAATAGGGTGGAGAGGCTCGCTAATTTACACAGCACCGGGGGCCAAGCAAATTGCTGAAGGAAGAGCAGAGCTAGACGTCCGCGCGGCTAGCGCTCTGGCTCGGGATGAAATATAATCAGAGAGAGCCGAACATTCCTGAAGCTGAAGCTTTAATGCAAAGTATGTGCTTTTGAAGAGAGCCTTTTGTTACCGCTGATGTAACTCTGATGTACTGCAACTTTTCTGGGGTGTGTAAAAGTCACAGTAAAGTATTCTGTAAGTTAGAAAAACAACACTAAAATAGAAGCAGTCTTTCTTCTCATTGCTTCGCTTTGTTTCCAGTCCCAGAGCTGCCAAGAAATCCGAAAGTATTTGAGCAGAGATAAGGAAAACGGTCAATGATGGATCGACAATATTTTTTTTCTTTATTAGCCCAGTTATTATAATCCCGTGCTCCTTAAGCTTGATATGTGATTCTCAGCAGATGGAGAAAGTTACACTGGGTCCGAGTGCTTAAAAAGGAATCTTCACTAAAGACTTCGAATCCAGTGAAACTGTACAAAGCAGAATGTTTGATTGTGCACGTGGTACGCAGAGTGTCATGATTTTTATTTTTTATTTTTTTATTTTTGCATCCAAATAAATGGCGGATATTCATTTAATCACCTCTTTTTCATCTATTTACATGGCCTTTTTTTTATGGAAATAAAATGTCAAAATGAAACAGTATGGACACTTTCAGGGAGACGGATTAGCTCAGTTATTTTCATGTATCGAAATTGCATTCATTATGGCAGTGTGTTTTCATAGTGTAATCAAATGAAATCATTTTCCTAAAGCCAGCATTCATGGGCCGAACGCAGCAAAAGAAATTACATTATTATATTTTAACTAAGGGCTAAATTTCCACTTTGTTAAATATGTCAATTGAACACATGTAAATAATAGTAAATAATGCTTTAAATTGTATGTTTATGCTAAACTCATTTAATAGATTACATTTAATTAAGTAAATGTACAGACTTCATTTATTGTAGTAAAATAGACATAATATGAATATATAAATTCTGCACCACTCCATCCAAATTTTATTTTATTTTATTTTTTTATCTTTCTTTGTGTCAAAAGTTGAAATTTCTCTGAAAACCAATTAGGACCAAACAACAACCCAAACCAATCAGGGGGCAGAAACATCCGAGATGAAGGACATGGTCTCCATCTACTATCTGATCATGGTTCCAGTGTGCTGAAACAACTTTCTACCCTGATGGTATTGGAGTAACATTCATGCTGCACCAATGTAGCAGGGGATTATATAGAGAAATAAAGAGAGATTTTACTATCATAACTCTGTTCTGTTATTGTGTGCAGTCAAAAGTCCCAGTTTGCCTTGAACACCTTCAAAGCTTTTTTGCACTGTATGTATGGTGTTTGCCTTATTCCATAATGACTCTATATACAGTACAATACTATATTAGTAGTAGTAGTAGTTAATTAACCCTCTTGCTAAAAACACATTTTAGTCATTTGATATATACATATATGTATAAACATACCTTTGTAATTTTCTACCTTCTTACACACCCTCGTCGTGGAATAAGCCCATTTGTCATATGTCAACATTTATGTTGAAGAATATAATATATACTATTATATATACAACTGTATATAGTATATACTATTATATATAATATATATTATTACTACATATTATGAAGGTATTATGGTTAAGCGTTTGCACCATAAAGGCATGAACCAGCACTTAAAACAGCCTGTGACCAAGAAATAAAAACACCCTGTTCCTTAACACTTTTAATGTTTGGGATTTTTCCTCCTGGATTGTTAGTTTCAAACACACTACAGACGCATCGCCATTTGAGGAACTCACAAATCCTACCTCATCTTTAAAAATGCAAAAATTACATACAATATTTTTATTATTATTGTTTTTGTTGTAAAATTGTTACATTTAGCAAATAGTTGCTTGGAAGCAGGTTTCCTGTTTCGGGTTGAGGAATTCCCAAAGTATATATGCATACACACACACACACACACACACACACACACACACACACACACACACATATTTTTTTACTGGCATCAACACTTTAATTATATATATATATAAAAAAAAAGGTTATCAATTACATAATGCATATAGATTCATATGATACAGATAAAACAGAACAATCCCATCCGAGTAGTTTTCACATTTCCTGTCTTCGCTAACATGAGTCACATTTTCCGCAAAAACAAAGTATTTATTTCTTGTTCCAGCTATGGAGCAATAGTAATATTTACAACTTGACCACAAACCATAGTCACATAGCCAGTGTGACCTACTCATAATTTAACTCCTGATGGTTACAGAGAGAGAGAGAGAGAGAGAGAAAGGGATGCTATTTACAGAGCTTCAGGGGTTATACCTTTATGATTGGTCCATGAATACAAACATTAGAATTGTGCTATAATGAAGCAGGCTTCTGGATATCTGGGAGGAACTGAATGCTCGGTTTATTAAAAGAGGTCTTAATTTACAAGAGGGGGAAAAAAAGTAATAAATTAGTCTAAAATTTCCTAGGAGCTAAGACAGTAAATATAACGTGCACGTATTAATATACATCTCAACAGCACTAGCGAGGGCACGGTTATGTTCTCTGTGGACATTAAAAAACAAAACAGTGCTGGTACTGAAACCTCCATTGAATTGCGCTCTTGTGTCTAAGTGCCCTTCTAAGATGAACTAAGATCCACCGCCCAAGTCAACATGATTATCATACAAATGGACTTATTAATAAATCAGCATCGTGTCTTCGCATAAGCCCGTTCTTCTGGTATGTGATCCTTTCCATTTAGATAGATTTTTTTTTAATAGTTCTCAAGTTTTGGTATTGACAATGGGGTGGACAAACCACTAGTGAAGCCGAGTTTATGTCCCAGTTGTTTGTTTTATTCCTTCTTTTTTCTTACGTTGTTTGACAGCCAGAGGAAGAACTCACTCACTCTATTACTCATTGTCCAGACCTGGGGCCTATCCCAGGAGATAGGACATGAGACGGGGTACACCCTGGACGAGGTGCCAATCCATCACAGGGCACACACACACACACACATACACTCACACACTCAGTCACACACCTAAACGCAATTTGGGAACACTAATGAGCCTAATCTGCATGTCTGCAGGCTGGGGAGAAGATGCAACCTCTGTGATAACAGACCTCAAGGCGGGAATTAAACCTACACCCTGGCGGTGCTATCCATTAAACCACTCTGCAGCCCGATATTAACTTCTGCAAGTTTATATTTGTTGTGTGTATTGCAAGAAAACTGAGCCTCTGAGCATGTTTGGGTCTGAATCCCTCAACCACCTCCTGCTGCACTACACACATCAGCTTTTACTAATCAAGTTAATTACAAACCTAATTAGCTTAACCAGATTATTATTACACATTTTGTATCTAGTTAGACCTTTTTTTTTTTTTCTTTTTTTTTTTATGAATTGTCCACCCCATTGACATTTCACAGCATGGTGAAATGTGTTTACAGTAAATGTTGACTGTAATGGGCATAATTCCAGTTAAGCTTTTGATAATAAATGTTTGAGGGAAATGTTTATATTTCAGTCATTTTTTTCTCCTGCTCTCACTGTGCATATTTAACCTTTCGAAAAGACCAAGCAGCTACATGTCAGCTAACTTAATAATAGCCTGAGTCATTAACTGGCATTACACCAATCGCCGGTCATGTTTCTCGGTCACCTAGAAACAGCATTCTTGTCGGGTGTCAAATACACAAGTTTGAGTGAACATGAGCTTTGGACAGGTGAAGTGGATCCTAAAACAGCGATCGTTCGATCTCCAGTCATGGAGACGTTGCAGGCTGCAAACAATGCGGTTTATTACATGCTTTTCATTTACAGGATTTGGTAGACGCCCTTATCCAGAGCGACTTACATTTTTTCTCATTACACATATGAGCAGTTGAGGGTTATGGGCCTTGCTCAAGAGCCCAACAGACTGGAGACTGGAACCTGGGACCTTCCGATCAGTAATCCAACGCCTTAACCGCTGAGCTTTTCAACTCATCAACTAAATACCATGGACTTCATGAGCCCTGCAGAGAGCACTGAGACCTGCAGGCCTGGAATATATCTGACAGCAGATGCAGCGTTTGGGAAAGCAGGGTCTTTAGATGGCCAGCTGAAGTTTGGTCAGGTTCCTCTGGTGCATGTTGTGGTGCCGGACTAACTCGTCAGATCGGGCAAACTTCTTCTGGCAGTTCGGCCACCTGCAATTAAAAGGCTTCTCACCTGAGGGAAGAGAGAACAGTACTTTAGATCAGAGATCAAAGAAGATGTTTTGTTTGTTTGTTTGTTTGTTTTTTTGTTTTTTTTTAAAGGAAAATCTTAAAGTCACCCTCAGAAAGGTTTTAAAGGTTTGGAATTATAATTTCTTGAAATGGAAGGTGTGTAAAGGATGCCATTAAGCCAAAGACAAAATGCCTATTAATTTCATCCATGTAATAAAAATGCAATATTATGCCATATTATGTATGGCAAGTGTTCCCAAATCTAGTCCAGGAGAAGTACAAGATCAGCCTTTGTTTGTCACATACAGTATACACTACATTACTGCAAAGTGAAATTCTTTATTGTTCGCATATCCCAGTTTTTTTTTTTTTTTTTTTTTTAAGCCTGGGGTCATAGCACAGGGTCAGACATTATACAGCACCCCTGGAGCAGAAAGAGTTGAGGGCCTTGCTTAAGGGCCCAACGACTCAAACCGCCAACCGTCTAATTAGTAACTTAGAGACATAACACCCTGAGTCACCACAGTCCTAAAAACTTGCTGGCAGTAGTGGGATTCAAACCCATGCCCCCGAAGACACTGGAGCCTTAATCCAGCACCTTTAGACTGCTCAGCCACACTAACACAACCTGTCCGGCTCAGTTTAGTGTTTTCTCAGATCCTAGCATTCCTGATTGAACTAATAAGCTAATTATTAGCGTTTTCTTAACTGACGTGGGTGTGATAGCACAGGGAAAACTCTAAAATGGCTGCATACAGTAGTATCCACCCTTAACCCTTGCAATGCTTGTAATTTGCATACCGCTACTTGATTGGCTCTTATGTGTTATGATGCAATAACACTTGTTTTTCTTGACGCGATACTTTTCAGCACTTTCCAAACAAGTTTTATGATTGTTGATGTCTTTGGTTTGTTTTTGATGTTTCCAAACAAGTTTTATGATGGGTGACTTTAAGGAGGTCAAACTTTATAAAGGAAAACATTAAATCGTTTATTATTCAAAAAAATTGATTTCATTATTATTATTATTATTATTATTATTATTATTATTATTATTAAATATCTACTGATAAATTACTAAACAAAATGTGACCTCTTGGATGACAGTTGAAAAAGAGAGAATAAAGATGTGAAAAAATAAAAAGTTTTACGCACTTGTTTTACCTGTATGAGTCCGGGTGTGGGTCTTAAGATGGTCTGACCGTGAGAACTTTCTCTGACATGTCTCACACTGGAAAGGTTTAACGCCTACATGCATACACACACATATACACACACACACACACACAAACACACAAAGAGAGAAAGAGTATAGGCTACAGTAGAGGCCAGGAGGGAACTCCTTTTAAGATGAAGAGGCCTAGAAGAGAAGCATTACATCTCTCTCTAACACTGGATGGATGATGTGAGAGCGTGTCCTGCTAGTAGCAATACATCTGCAACAGGCAGTGAATCAGGAAAACGTCGCCGTCTTCAGCTCTGACACTTTCTCACAGACGTTCTCGCGCGTTACGACACGTTTCTAAACATTCATGCAGACTGTGTTATATCACCAGGTTAGACCGCGTTACGCGGCATCATCGTACTAGCACAGGGTCGTTTGTATTAGCATTAATGGCTTACATATAATGTACACAAGTGCCATAAGGAATGAGTCATTGTGGGAATAAAATATGAGCTGCATATCACGGATTCTTAATCTGTGGCTTGACCCATGAGGACTGTGCTGGCTAGTATCTCTCCTCTGGTGTGAAGAGCAAATTGCAAGAGGGAAGCAACAGGAACGAGAGGACGAGACAGATGAGGACGGATGAAGCAAACCTGTATGTCTCCTCTGATGCCTCTTCAGCTGGTCTGACCGGGAAAACCTCCGGCCGCAGTCTGTGAAGTCGCACTGGTACGGTTTCTCACCTGCAACACAACCACAGTCAGCGTGTTTTGCTGTTCATTTCGGTTCAGCGATCTAAACAGGAACCAATAATACAATAATACTAATCACCAACTTCTGCTATTCCAGTGATTGGAATGAATGGTTGTGGGATTTGGACCTGGGACCTTCGCAGCCATAGTCCAACGCCTTAACACATCAACTACCCCGATCAGATGGCTACGAGATGTGCCTCCGGTTTCGTTGGCGTGGAACTTAATTGCACACTCATCGGCACGTTTTAATAAATCTACAACACCATCTGTTGAATACTGGAATGAACGACATGTTTTACGTTACCATGAAGTGCACAGAATGAAGGCGTGAGATCGCAAAATTCATTAAGCAAAATTCAATTGCACACTCATAAGCACGTATTAAAAATGTATCGCGTCAGCTGTTGAATTTTGAGAGGAACTAATGATTTTTTGGAACGATTTAAGCTGCATTTTCCATTTAAATTTCAAAGCGGCATATCTTCTCTTCCCAATGAGCCAACGCCTATACTCCATGTTAGCCAAACACACATGTGCACATGTGAAACCGCATGAAAATTAATTCAGTAGTTTTCGCGTGATGCGCGCACAAACAAATAGACAAACAGACAGTTCCGTTACTCGTCTTATGTCACCCAAAATGATTTTTTAGCGAATATCTTCAGCGGGCACACACACCCGAGTTTTATTATATGTACAGATTTAATACAAAACTGATTTATCCACAATTATTAACAGGGTTTGTGATAATAATTGTAGTAACACATAGTTATGCGTAGTAGGTAGTGAAGCAGTTAGTTCCGGGCAAACGGTTTATTCTGAATGATTTCTGATTGCACAAGGCAGGCGCATTCCATGGGTGGAGAAGAGATCCTGGCACAACCCCGCTCAGACTCCCTCTTTATCTGAAGCTGGATCAATTTCGCCAGTTGAATTAGAGGACGTCAACATTCCATTCATTCAATGCGAGCTAGCGGGACTTTACAGTTCAAAATTGTCGAGTCACCAAATAAATTAGACGGAACATACGACTTTACATGAAACGTTCCCTTCCCTTGAGTCTGCAAATTAACGAGCAAACAGCCTGTCAATAAACTTTACTAGGGAGGGAAGAAAGTGTTCGTGGCTCTGAACCCTGTACGGACCCTGTTACTCTTTTGATTGAAGAAACAATATGGAAATACGCAAACAGAAAAACACCTTCTGGTGTCTTCAAGCGCATCTTGTCTGTAGTTGTATAAAACCACAGTGTTCGTGGGGTATAAAGGGGATAAAGGATATCCCCGCACTATATCCCTAAAAATATTAGGCTCTGTATATTCTGTAAGGATTAGGTCGATATGAAGGATTAGGTCGCGCGCCCCTACTTCCGACGTCAGTGCACATGGTACCGACCTGTTTCCATAAATTTGGAAGCACACAATTGTCTTTGTAGGCTAAAAGATCCCAGTAATGCTCTTTGTGACTGAACAAACAATCTTTACAATCTTTACTGTGAAACATGAATGGCTAAGATATTGAGCTACTGATCAGAAGGTCCTAGGTTCGAACCTACAACCCCCCCCCCCCCCCCATACCGCATAACTGCTACTGTTGTGCCCTTGAGCCCTTGATCCTCAACTCCTCGAATGTGTAATGAAATAAAATGTAAGTCAATCTGAATAAGGGTGTCCAAATAAATAAAGTATTTTTTTTATTCCTTATTGTTTTTCTGATTCAGACATAAAATTGTGTTATGACAACACAAACACACAAACACAACGAGATATTGAAAGG
Source organism: Clarias magur (assembly GCA_013621035.1). Classification (NCBI taxonomy): domain Eukaryota; kingdom Metazoa; phylum Chordata; class Actinopteri; order Siluriformes; family Clariidae; genus Clarias; species Clarias magur. The sequence continues at coordinate 61,301 of QNUK01000228.1, read as the reverse complement.
TTCCTAAGTGTGTGGTGTTGATCAGGTTTGGAGCCATTCTACCATCTGGACCTGTGACTCAAGGCAAAATGATTCCAGTTTTCCTGGTGCCAAAGCATCAGTATGTTCTGGGATCATTAAATAATCGAAAAAGCACACGGCCAGGCCGACATTTTGGCTCAGTTTCTGGATCTGTGGCTAATCAGGATTACATTGGTCTTGATTATCTGACTCAGGCTGGGAGTTGGAGCTGAACCAAAGCCTGGAAGAATTTGATCTGGTGTTTATGTGTGGGGAAAACACAAAATTATGCAGTACAGGAAAGTCTCTATCTATACTGGAGATACGGGGAATGCACTTTCTGTGCTAATGAGTGTTGTCTAGAACCGTGCTTCTCAAAAACTGGGTCTGGAAATGTTTCGATTCGATGACCAATGATCGTTAATAAGCATGTCAAAAAAATATAAATTGACAAGTTCAATAGAAATAGGTGCATATTTTAGAAATATCAATCATTTTTTAAAAAAATCAATAAAATCGTGAATTTGCATGTTAATAGAATATACCTAAATTGTCAGGAGACAGTCCACCTCAGAGAATCTCTGATTTAGAAAAACCCCTTATGTCTCTTTCTGAAGGTCACGGTACCTGTATGTTTGCGACTGTGCATCTGTAGGTGAGAGAGTTTGAAGTAGCGCTTGTTGCATCCTGGATAGGCGCACATGAACGGCCGCTTCTCGTTGGTCTCGGAGCGCACAATGGCTGGAGCGATGCCAGGCACCCTTCTGACATCCTATAGTAAAAGATTGAACCATAATCAACAAAGAAGAATATTTACTAGTGCTTACAGGAAATCTCAGAGCATTTTAGTCATTATTTTTAATAAACATACAGTATACACAGTAGGGCTCAGGATCGTGCAGTATAGTGTAACATTTCTTTTTTTTTTTTTTTTCAGCACAAAATAGGCAATATGATGAACTGAGGTCATTTTAACCAAATATACAAACATGACTGAGCAAAAAAAAAAAAAAAGTCACATAGGCAAAGAAATAGCACATAAACGTGATCGTGTGTTTTTATTGTTGTTTTCAAATTGTTTCTATGACCAAAATAATAACAAAAAAATAATATTATGCTCATTTTGAGAGTTTTTCTGCGACGTCATTCGCATACTCCATTAGTGATAAAAATTTGACCCTTTATAAAACTAATGATAACCCAGTTTGCTGTCTGAACCGTTAACACACACCAGCATGGCTTCCGTAGAAGCACATATTTTCGATGCCGTGTTGCCGGGCACCAATCTGTGCCACTTTCAGTTTCATGGCTTTTAACCACCTCACGGCTGGTGGAGGTTAAAGTGGAAAGTCGTTGCTTTAGCACTGCATTGTGCAGTTGTGTTTCTCCGCCCTGAGCAAAACCGTTTGCTCACCAAGAGCTCATTATGGCAGAATTAGCTGTGAAATGATCACTGGGATTCACCCGTACCCACCGATTTAGCTCGCCAAATGGGAGCTGTTAGTCACGGATGTTAGGCTGACCTTATCCCATGGCCGCTCTCCCCCACCCCTCATTTGCCCAACGTTAGGGCCCATCTGCTCTTAATTAGCTAGAGCTTTCCATAATAGTGCTTTCTCTATACGCTGGTGGGGTAATGAATGTGTGGTAAATGCTATGGATAAGTAAATTACTAAAGTGTTTTATGACTGCGCTGCCAGACTCGTCTGCCGGGAATGATAACGCGCCGGTCTATGACACGGTCACCAATGGCTAATGTACTAGTCTGCTCATTTTTTACAGTAAGGTCAGTCCAGTACATGCGTATACAACCTGTACTTTATTCAGTACTCGTTAAGATTAATTATTATTATTATTATTATTATTATTATTATTATTGCTTAGCATGCATGACTGGTGTGTGATTAATTTACACAGCGTAGAAATGCACTACGGAAACTTGTACACCTTCACGTCACTGCTTAATGCTTTAAACACTCTCTTTTTTTCTTTTTTCAAACAATCTTCTCAATGAGACTCCAGCTCTGGAGAATCTCCTCTAGCACTGCTTTAAGACCGCTGACAGACATTAATTAAGACCTAATGATTTATTAGCATGTGGTTGCAAATGGAAACTGTAGCTTTGTTTCTAATGCAGCTTGTTTTTCAGGTCCGCGGGGGGGTGGGGGGGTGGGGGGGGGCTGGGGGGTTAAATTGCTCTTTTCGTTTCTTATTCAAAGAAATGCCTTTCAAGTGTCTCGAATGTTCTGGCAGCCTCCTGCTTCCTCTCACACAACCCTGTCGTTACGTCAGAGCCATTCTTTATTGGCTTTATTGTTATTTATTTGCTGTTCATTTCATTTACTCGTTCATTCGGGTCTGCTTTATCACTCGACGCCTTTTTAAGCATGCACTTTTACGGCGTGGTTGCGTTCGCGCCGAGTGCGCGCGAGGACAAGTGCGTGCTTGTTGTCTTGCCCTGACCTTGGCCCTGTATTAGCAAATGGGCGGGAAAACCCAGTGTGGACTGGTTCGTTCGAAGCGATATTAGATTGAAATGTATGTATAAGTGATCAGCGCTCATACATTCAGTACATTTCAGATACATACATAAATCATTGCAGGACGGCAAACTAACAAGGTAACAAAACTGGCTATTGAAATGAAATATTCGTCTTACGAGTGCCGCTAGTTTAATACCGCACTGATATATTACACACAAGGAAAATGTGTCAGGCATTTTGTAATATCTGTACATTTATGTTAATGTTCACATTATATTCATGAACTTATATGGCTATATATGGTGCTAAATGTATTATGTCTTGATATATACATATAATATATTGATATAATAATACTGCTTTGTCAACAATGACATCATCATTTGTCTGGGTTTGGAATGTTATGATTAAGACTGCACTGTGCATTATTTGTTCTGTAGCTTGTGTGTGTGCGTGTGTGTGTGTGCATGTGTGTGTGTGTGTGTGTGTGTGTGTGTGTGTGTGTGTGTGCTGACCTGAATGCCTCTGAAGACTCCATGGGTGTGTATTCGGTACTGGGTGCTGCAGCTGTACATCATGGGCGTGCTCGGGTCATTCTCATAACCAGCTGTATGACTGTGTGAGGAGGAGACACACAATACTGTACTCATGAGAGCTCTTAAAACCTGCATTATTGATTTAACAGTTACTTGTATTTATTAAACATTAAACACGCTGTTAAATGTAAATCAGTTGCACACAATCAGTTGCACACATGCGCAGAACTTTCTACAGTATACCTGCTTTATACTGTATTGAATTAAGATAGAGTACTGCGCAAAAGTCTTGAGCCACCTCGTATTTCGTCATATTAAATTCAATTAAATGATATAGATTAAAGTAAAAAAAAAAAATGAAAGAAAGATGGGAACGAATGTTTTACTGTGACAGTCTGACTCTTTGGAAGCAAATTATGAATAAATGGGGAAGGGGGTCGATTCTTTTGCACAGTACTGTATATACTGTAAACCATTTTTTACAGATTTTTTTTTTGTTTGTTTAAGAAAGCTGTCTGCTTATTACTGAACGATGCCTATGTATTTGCAAGTTCCGCTTGATGGACGAGTCCGCCTTCACACTATGAGAGGAAGAACTGTAGATTACAGTAAGTTACAGTATAATTTAATATACATTTATAGAAACAGGAAAAGAAATCATAAATTAATTCCCTTTTTTTTTTTTTTTTTTTTACATTGTACATCTTATTTACTTATGATCGATTTACTTACAAAGAAACTTTAACCTAACTAAACTTTGTTATTGTGAAATATTTGGCTTGCTTGTCAGATGATGCCTATGATCAGCATTTTTCTCTCTTTCGTTGTGGTCATTACACTCGAACGCAGTGTGACCGCGAGCATTTTATCAGCAGCTGATGATACATTTTGTGGATTTATGGCATGGAAGGAATGTGCTGAAAACTGAAACACCAAGACGTCACTATTCATTCACCACATAATAAAAACAACGGTGACTGTCACCTGTCGAAACGCTTTCGTACACACCTCGTTTTTGGTGTTTTGTCCCGCCCCCCCCCCCGTGTGAATAGCACGCATTCTTACCGCTGCTTGTGCTTTACTGTGTGACATATATAGGGCAAGACTGGCTATAAAACACTGAGGCTCATCTCTATAACTTATCTTGACATCGGGGCAAATTGCTCGCTGCTCCGAAGTGCAATATATCCCCCTGAACAATCCAAGGTAGGGCCGGTTAGACAGACGGATGGGGAACGCAGGGCCTCTCGCTCTGTCCTGAATTTATACCTGAACCGAAGTGCGCTGGCCTTTTCTCTGACCCTGGATTTGAACAAGTTTCCTCTGTTTCACCCTAGACATTTCCCAACTCACGATTTATAAGCTGCATAGTCTCTAACCGCATAGTATGACTACATACGTAAAAGAATTTACTCCGTACTAATGCAAACTTTCAAATGGATTCCTATAACAAGCATTTTAGAATTTGTACATACATACAGTATACGTACTGTTAGTCATGTTCATTATCTGCACTTTTTTTGGTGCAAGATGGACAGATTTCTGTAAAAAGTGGTCATTTTTCACACTCTATCTGATTGCCGGCTCCAGGGCTTTTTACTGTTCCACTCATACACACACACACACACACACACACACACACACACACACACACACACACTGCTTATATTTTAGACAGTTACATGTGCTCTAGAATAATCTCGAATAAGACACAGATGAACAGAAGTCAAGATCAAACGGTGAAAACATCTTTGTTCAGCTTTCTACAAACAAATAACTAACTTTCGCATTCCATAGTTGATATAATATAACATTTTTTGTTTTCATTTTTTGTTTCATTTTTTTTCTTTCTCTGACCTCCTAAATATTAAAAAAACAAATAAAAGGTATCCTCTCACAGATGATGTCCTTTATTCCTCTTGAACTACAGCAAATTACCAATACGAACAAAATATTATTCATATATAATAATAATATAATAAAATAATATAATATAATAATAACAATATTAATGCATGACACTTTTTTGTTTATTCGTCGTAACATTTAACTTTATAGAGCATCTGCGAAGCACGTTGGTTTCCCTTATCGCTTATGTTATAGTAGCTATAAACATGCGTTTCTAAACAAGCCTCTCTTCAAGTTATAAGACAAAGAAAAAGGAATTCTTAAAACTTAAAGCACAAAATCCTCCACGCTTGAAAGCAAGAACAATCACATTTCCTGTTCAAACTAAATTCTGCATTTCTTCATATCGACGTTTATAAAGTAAAAAAAAAAAAAATCCCTTTTTCATGCCGCACCTGATCTACAATCCTTTGTGTAATATATTATGAGAGAAATTGTAACATATAAGCATTGGACACCGGAAACAAGCATTTACTATCACTGTCTTGAGATAACATAAGCAGGAGATACTGTGAACTCGTTTCGCTGAACGGAGTTAATTTTTCTTACTTTTTTTTTTCTCCCTGCACAAGCCAAGGTTATTAAAAGACGTTTATATCCTGACTAAGTAAGGGTGAAACGGTAACTATAAAGCTCTCTTTGTCTGTCCGTATGCAAACCTAGCCAGACTGAAGGACAGTGCAAACCGGCATCCTGTGATAAATCTTCTCACAGTTCATTCGTTCACAGGCCCTGGCCGCGAGCAGAGAACACCGCCTGTATGTCTATGTCTAGGTGAAGCTTTTCCAGGGATGAACAGATCAGCCGGATGGATGGATATAGGCTGAGATCATCTTTGGATAGCACAGCACCAACAGCACTCGTGTATCCATCCCCGGGGGACACACTGGGGCGTCTGATTTTTTTTTTTTTTTACTCCTGAAAGGATGGGGGCTGTGGATTTTCGGCTGCATCCCACAGGAGGCTAGACTGTCCCATTGTGCAGTGATGCACTTCCACTACTCCCCCAGAGCGCTCCCTTCCTCCCCATGGGCCGGCTCAAGGCTATGGTGCCACGGGGGAAATATATGGCCGGATATCACTCTCCGTCCAGACAAAACAGAGTGCATGCACACATACACACACAGACCAAGAGCACCAAGTTTTGGCATAAAAGAATTGCAAGGCTTTTATATATATATAAATATAGCAAATTATATAATATCCAAATTGTTGGTTAGACCAGTTTGGAACTTTGGACTTGAGTAAAATATATTTTTAAACGTGTTGACGTAAATGTTTCTGTAGCACCAGTAGTAGTATCTGCCAGTCAAGGCTTTATATTTGTTAATTAATAATAATAATAATAATAAAAATAATAATAATAATAATAATAAATAAATAAATAAATAAATAAATAAATAAATTTAATATTGTAATAATAATTTAAAGCAAAATCATTTCCATAGCTACAGGGACATGCATGGTGGAGAGACTAAATATACAGATTTTAAAATGCATACAGTAATTGTAGATATTATCATGTCTTGTATGAGATTTTACATTTTTTGCAAGGAGTCTCCAGCATCATCGCTTATCTTGTAACATCCTTAAGCAGTAACTTTAGGTTTTCCCAGATGGGAAAGTCTTTTTAGATAATAGGAAATGATCCATTTAATATATATTTTTTTTTAACTAAAACAACTGTTTATAGCTGCTACACTGTATGTACTTGACTTGACTTGTTTTATTTATATTTTATAATAATAAAAGTATAATGAAAAAGAAGAACAGAAGACTTTGGGGCAAACTGTTATAGGAGAATAATCAATTTCCCATCCTGTCAATGATTATTTTGCCATAACACCGTGCCCTCTTTGTGTTTTATACATTGTATTAGCATTCTACAAAATAAACGTTGGTTGATATAGAACTTTATATTCTTTTGTATCATTTATACTCCTTATATATTTTACTTAATACAGTACTGTGTCCTAGGCTCATGCAAAGCCTAAAAAAGACATCTTCAAAATAAAAACAATTAAAATTCCAAAAACAATACTATAAAAAGCATTTAAAAGCTTTAAATAAAACAAAGTCAATAATTGTTCAATTTGTGCAGCATATTATATATGTGTGTGTATATATATATATATTTTTTTTTTATTATTATTTTATTTTTATTTATTTATTTATTTATTTTTTCTGGAAAACTAATGTTTGAAAATCAGACTTTTTTTTACTTTACTGTCTTAACAATAAAGTCATAAAGTCATAAAATCCCCCCCCCCAAAAAAAACAGCCTTCTTGCAACAAGTCTTTTGCACAGTACTGTAATGTCTAAACTTGGCTTTCTTTTAATTGCAGTAAGTCACTTTACTAGATTTTGATTTACAGCTCAACCCTACTTCAACTCAAAACATCGGCACTGTGAGCGAACTACCAGATACGCGGTTTAGTGGCACGCCCTAGTCATGCTTTTCTTCTCCAAACTGACCTCGAGAGACAAACATGTACTGATGCCCATGTGGATGAATTCCTCCTGTGATATCAATTCGCTTCCACGTACCTCTTGATGCTGGATGCCAGCGGGTTGACAGGGTTCCAGGCCATGCACTCCAACTGGGACGCCATTTGGTATAAATTGTCACTGCTGGGGTTCAAACAAGCAGAAGCGCAACACTTAAGAAAAGGTGTCTGACCAGATTATGTTTGCTGTTGTTTTGGTGTATGTTACTGTTATTAATGCGAATGGAGAAAAGCTATTTGTCATGGAGTAGCATCAAAATCGTCTGCACTTTGGCAAATGGTTTTATGAAGGTTCATCCTGGGTAACAACAGATGAATCTCTCGGATAAACACACACACACACACACACACTCACACACTCACTGAGGGTCACCTAGACCAGCAGGACTACCAGTTAATCAAATGAGACTGTTTCTCTGAGCGGGAAACTGCCATATGTTATTGCGAGGTTGACTGGAGGACCATTCGTTACTCTGCTAGGTGCTTAACCAAACACTTAGTTTGGATTTATCTTCAGCTCCCCTGACATCACGGCATTGGAAGTGTGCACGCCGGTGTGTGCTGGTACCTGGTACAGTGTAACTACACAACCGCAGCTTTGACGTCATTATTGGAATGCACTACTTAAGCATTTATTATGTTCGCAATATGTCATGAATTGTGGATACAAGTGGAGTTTTAGTGGATGATTCATTTATATTTAATAGATATGCATTTATAACAACAACCAAGCCCGAATTGCAACACTCTTACTGTCCCTTATCTCTTTTTTTTTTTTTTTTTTTGCACAGAAATCCCTGCAGTACAGAAGGGCAGGAGTTCATTTCTATGTAGTTTATACTTTCTGTGATTTCCTCATGCTTTACACCCCACCAGTGACCCTTCTTTGGCTCAGGCTTTGATTTGATAAACCGACATGTTTTTATTTCAACCACCTTGAAACAGCTAAAAACAGCAGCTCCAACTTCAGACTGTATAAATACAGAGCTGTTGGTACCAGACATTCGATTAGAGAGGGGAAAAGAAAAAAAAAAGAAAAAAGACGCATAGCATTTTTGATTTGAGAATTCCCAGTTCCCTCTTAACTCCAGCAGATAGGAGTCTGTTTATTACAACATGCCGAGCGGGAACTGGAAGACGACGTACACCAGAGCAGAATGGAAGCTTGCCTATCGGGCCGATTTCTGCTGTTTTGAATCGTTATGTTCCCTCAGAGCTGCAAAACAACGTGTCAGAAATACTTCAGGAATTCCGCAGCTCATTCTTTGGACTGGTAGTAAGCACACGGCCGTCTCAGGCCGCGCAGGGAACTCCTCGGAGAACGGTTATCAGAGGGAAGGAATTCAGGATTGGGTAAAAATGTGGAAGCCAGTGTTGGAAAGGACAGTTTATCTTGGCTTGGTACATACTGCTATTCAGCACTTGACCTCTGGTGAGCTCGAGCTGCTGCCGCCTGTAGGACGGAAACCCAGCCTTGATGTAGTAAAGTGCCATCGATCAACATCGCGCATGTTGTCGTTCAAATGCTCGAAATGTTTCTTTTCAGAACCGTGTCCGAGGGACACTTCTACAGATATACTGTATACTGGCGTTGTTTTACCAGGACCTGTATGTTCTGTAACATCTACTACATCAGTAAACACGAACCATGTTGCTTTATTCTGACCTTTCCACAGAGTTTAATTCCAGTTTTAAGTTTGATCTACTAGAAGAGGATTAGATAAATAAATATTTTCTACGATATGTTTTATGTGAACATAAAGTCCGTAAAAAAACATGACACAAGAGTCAGAAATTAACCGCCCCCCTCCTCCCCCCCCCACCGTCCCCCCACGCCCCTCGTCCCCCGTCCCCTTTTATGGTGTTTTTTTATGGTTCAAAATTCTGCAGCAAATTAGATCAGGGTTTGTAATTTATGTATTAAATGAGAAAATCAGTTCATTGTCTAATCATCAGCTCAAAAAGCAAAGCAAATCCTTTAAAATGAATGACAATTGAAATTCATGTGGTTTTATATGAGCATTCCGAAATCAGAATCAAATTTATTAAATATGAAGCAGGGCCGCGATTTCCTCTTAAAATAATCATTTGCGTGTAATATTGGGACAGCTGGTGCACTTGGCAAAAGTTCCTGTGTGTTTCACTTACTCATAACTGAATTACAGGAAAATAGTGAACTATAACACATTTCTGTGCAAGTCCAAGGTGTCCATGATTCTTATTTATGTCCGATGGCATGATAGGAAATGTGATAGGAATGCACAAATAAAGGCCAAGTTTTTATTTAAGCCATTATTTATGCTTGTTGTCAAGGTTATATTGCAACATGGTTATATAAAACTGATTACAAATTTGAGCTATATAAAGTGATGTAATATAATATAATATAATAAACATAACATGATATAATAGAATAGAATAGAATTGAATAAACATAACATGATATAATAGAATAGAATAGAATAGAATAGAATAAACATAACATGATATAATAGAATAGAATAGAATAGAATAGAATAAACATAACATGATATAATATAATATAATATAATAGAATAGAATAGAATAGAATAGAATAAACATAACATGATATAATAGAATAGAATAGAATAGAATAGAATAGAATAAACATAAATATATAATATAATAGAATAGAATAAACATAACATGATATATATAGAATAGAATAAACATAACATGATATATAATAGAATAGAATAGAATAGAATAAACATAACATGATATATAGAATGAATAGAATAGAATAGAATAAACATAACATGATATAATAGAATATATAATAGAATGGAATAAACATAACATGATATAATATAATATAATATAATAGAATAGAATAGAATAGAATAGAATAGAATAAACATAACATGATAGAATAGAATAGAATAGAATAGAATAGAATAAATAAACATAACATGATATAATATAATATAATATAATATAATATAATATAATATAATATAATATAATATAATAATTATCAACAAGCATTTTTCTGGCTCTGATATAAATCTGTATGTAGCATTCCTTTCCAAAATAAACCCTTAATCGCTCCTTTTTACATCACTTCCTTTGTCCTGTATGCACTGAGCATGCTCGGTGTTAGCTTGACCCTTTGAGGTTGAAAGAAAGCCGCTGATTGCAACCTGTTTGTTTTCCATCCTGTACTATTTACGGCCGACTGGAGGTGAGTTTTAATTTCCCGTCTTTACTGGTTACATAACAAACCTAATAACTCATATAACATCCTACATCATGCAGGGTTCTCATGTTTGCTGGATTTTGAAAGCATTTTACTTTTGCGTTAAGTTTTAAGAAGTTTTAATGGTGAATGGATTAGCCTGACGTTTGTATAATGTCAGCAAGGCCCTTGACACGGGCCTGTAAATTTCCTCGCTGTTAATGGTACGCTCAGGATATACATCACCTAGCCTTGACAGAAGCTTCTGGATATCTCGTCGGAGGTGGACGGTTATAACACTGGGTTTAGTGTTGAAGAGTAGCACTTTAAATGTGGTCAGATGAAACTGCTTGGACTTGGAAGAATCGGTTTCTGTTTTTAATCCAAATCAGTGGCCATGATAAAGTTATTATTTTCAATATCGCAAACGGTCACTTTGTAAAAGTAACTACACCCTAGACAGCAATAAACATTTGCTAGGTATGAAGAAAGACAGCAGGAGCAGGCAGGAGTGTTCTTATTAATAAAGGAAAAAGTTGTTTTGGATCGTACCTGTTGTAAGGGTTTCGCAGGAGCAGCGCTTGGCTTCCTGTACAACTCTCTGACGGCGTGTGGCAGCCGTACACAGGTGGGGGAACGGGATACTGCTGCTCACCTTGTAACACAACATACAGAGCCGTTAGAAAGGGGAAATAGTCATCATGATGCTCAATGTCTTCCCATATGCGCGCGGACATTTATCAAGCTTGAAAATAATGTGTTCGAAATCAGGCCTGTGGAACAACTTCTCAACACAAGGTACAGTTCAGCCAATAGTCCAATTCGCTTTGGGGATTTTCATCTTAACAGCTTAAAACAATGTCAGATTTCCAGGCCGGCTCCCTCACTCCGCCCTCGAGGCTCTCACTCCTTGAAAACATGCTTAATTTAGAAAGTCAAGTCGGGTTTTTTTTTTTTTACTCACTTTTATCCCCCTAACTAATGAAAATGATTCCTTTGTGGTCACTTTGTATGTCTTGAGCCTCATGTGGTTAAAAAAAAAGGGGGAAAAAAAAAAAAGGCTCTCGGCTGCATGCTTCAAGTATCATAACCTTACTGTTCTAATGAAATGCATGAGCAAGCCTCTGTCTGTGTGAGTGTGTGTGTGCGTGTGTGTGTGTGTGCTTGGAAGTCGGTCTAAGAGAGGGAATCTGAGCTCGGGGAGGATTTGGGGAGATGCAGCCGAGTACACTCTGCGCGCTTATGAAAACAGCGGCCTCGCTCTCTTTGAAGCCGTAAAGCGGCCCGACCTCTTGCTCCCTCTTCCAAAGTGCGAATGAGGAATCGGTGCCCTTACTCGGCCAGGTCCCAAAACACAAATGGGTCCCATGGTGGTTCTAAACTTGACAAAAGGGCTCTGACGGTGCTGCTCTGACTAGCCCTCGGCTTGGTGGTCTCCGGAAGGATTTACAATGCTGGAATGGCCTGATAAGGTGTTACTTAAGGTGTTTATCTACGCTTTATGACAATGCAATGTGCACAAGACTACAAGAGAAAAGCCCGCAGAGTTACGGTCAAGGGAAGAGTCTGAGTGCAACTTGACCTTGGATTGATTTGGACAGAGCTTGCCCTTTGACTTTGGAGTGAAGGGAAAACACTCAGGCGCCCGTCGAGTACGTGCCGCAGCACAGAAATCGTCCAGATGAATTAAACTCTTAAAAGACTTTGTAACGGGGTGCTGATTTTTACCCATGTTGCTTTGCTGCGGGATGGTGTCTTCGTGCTTAAAGGGGTGGTTGGGGAACTGTGAGGCGTGGTGCGGCGGTGTGTGTCCGTAGTTCGTGCCTCCGTCGAAGGAAACTGCACTGTAACCTGGAGAAAGAGAAACAATTGAAACTTGACTTATAGAAAGGTTTTTTTTTTTTTGGTAAAGAGAATGAACAAGTATTCAGTTTTTTTTTTTTTTTTTATAATTTATTTGCTAATTTGCTAGGGTGCATGTTGTTTAAATATACATTTCTGCATAAAACTTGAATAAAACATACAAATGTGTTATATATGTAAAATGAGCTGCTTTAATGGTTAAGGTACTGACCCTCTCCTACCCTAATGACCCTTGACCCTGGACTCAATGTTTGAGGGGGAACAACGAGCCGTGAGGGCAAACAAACGCCGGGCACGACGATACAGTCTCAGAGAGCAGAGACTTGGTTTAGGGTATGAATCATGCCTCAGGTGACCCCAGGTCAGCTTCGGCCTCGTAAATCACCACATCCCAACCCTGCCTTCATTAATTACGTACAACCACTTTCACCTCGGAACGACAGAGAAACTCATTAAAGAGGGTCATTTCTCTTCCACCCCACCGGGCTCACTGATGGGCCTGGAGACTGGGAGGAGCACCGAGACCCACGGGGTGTGTGAGAGTCAGAGTCCGGGCTGCCCATTAACATGTGTGTGTGTATGTGTGTGTATGGTCACATTCCTATAGTCACCTGGCTGTGATGACCTGTCATGTCAGTGTATCACTACTGTTCTTAATAATACAAAACAATTCCGTGTTGTGTGGCAAAATATCAGAAAAATACAATAAGCCGCTGTGTTTCATATTTGATTTGTTATTTATTTCAAACATATATTGTTTAGCACAGTGCATTATACTACATTAATTTTGGCCATAATGCATTCTGTTATTCAGTAAAAAAAAAAAAAAAAAAAAAGATTAACATTTTTTTTATTTTAAAAATTATAATAATTATACAACACGGGTTGTTTATTTATTTATTTATTTATTTATTTTAAGTTATGTTTTTTAGGTTTTATTAGTGTTCATGTTATCCAACCAGAAAAGCATTCTTTTTTTCATTTTTTAGATAAAGTAAATAAATAATAAACATGTTTTTCGCTAGAATCCAGGTAAAAAGAAAGTTCTGTAATTTTTTACCTTTGCAGTCGTTGTTTTTTTTTTAAGTTTTGTAAATTTCCAGTTGTGTTATTCAAGTTATGCCTTTAACAAATCATTTCTCTATTCACACTATACATATACCTGAGGATGCAAAATTGTACACAATTGCTTACTATAATTTTTGTAAAGAAAGATATCCAAGGTGAAAATAGGAGCGATTGAGAAATAAAGAATTTGGAAATTATAAGCCGAACACTCCATGGCTGTTGGGCTGTTTTTTACACACTCCATAACTCACTGTGATTTCACAATCTCTTAATGGTGGAAAACATAAAACCCTTGTCTTCTGCCTTGTCCTAATTTACTTTTTTTGTGTTTGTGATGATATATATTTTGTAATGTATACAGGAGATAAAATGGAGGTTTGGGTTTTATACATAAGCATATGATAACGCAGAAGATCATAGGTATTAAAGTCAAACACATCAGTTGTGTTATTGTTTTGTCATAACAGTTGTGAATCCGATCTATTTTTTTTAAATGAACTGCAGCTAGAGGTTTGGCAGGTATATAACTAAATTTGACAAATAGATGTTATAAGTGTTATGTATTATCGTGTACTGGTTACTGTGGTGTTATAATGGAATAATCATGTTATTATATAGTGTTTAAGAGTTAAACTCAAACCAATATATTTTCAAAGATAACATAAGCAGAGCATAATGTATTATTTACCTAAACTAAGATGTAAATTAAAAATAACTGCATTAAAAAAAAAAAAAATATATATATATATATATATATATATATATATATATATATATATATATATATATATCATTTATTTATTTTGACATTGTGATATTATTTTTATTGTCGTATTTATAACATTATTATACCTATACAGTAATATATAACATTATTATACATCCAGTAAGCTGTTTATTAGCAAAAATATGGAAATCATATATTTGTTAAATTGGATAAACTGTACATCTTCACATGGGATCTTTTCCACCCAAACTGCATACACTGACATGAATAAACAAACTGAACATGTGCTGGGAAAGGATGATGCATGATGTGTAATTTACACTTTTCCTCCTAATACTACTTGTTTAAATATTGCAAAGTTTTTTTGCACAATAAAATCTATCTTTTTTGAAGGAAATGATTGTTTTCTTTCTGTACTCCCCACATTTTATCAACACTCCCCTTGACCAAAAGCAACACGTCTAATGTTTTTTAATAAAAATTAAACATTAATCACTTTGCGTGCATCAGTTCTACGCAACATAACACAATTTTGGTCATGATTTGAATTTAAATTTCAGAAAATATCCAAATGATGGTTAAACTTCAAAAAAACGAACTTACATTTATTTGAATTATTTAGTGTTCTTATAAAATAAATGGATATGATACGTTTTGTTAGGGTACAGCATACAGGACAAGCGTCTAAACAAGCATATCTATAGACTTCACAGGAAAAGCGTATCTACAGACCTGTGACAAACTATAAGAAAATAAGTAAATAAGAAAAATGAAGGAAATAAATGATTGAAAAAAAAAAACAAGCTTCTCCCAGACAGAAGTACTGAATCTACCTCTGGCATGTACAGTATAAAATGCTGAGGAGGGCTAAGTAAACTTAATTTGGCATCCAGATGCTTACAAAAAGTTTTTTTTTATGATGGAAGTGGATACATGATTGGGTCAAAGCTTCAATCACAAACACTGCAGTTCAGCAGGAGCAGGAACTAATCTGATATCTGAATTTAGAGCACATGTCAGTAAGCAGAAATTGGACATTTTAATAGCACACATTTAGTAACTGTGATGTTTGTGCATGAGTACATAAACTAGAAAAATCAACTGTTTTTTGAAATGCGTCAGACATTGCTGATCAGACGGTCAGCAAAACAAACAAAACATTCTTCATTTTCGTGTCTCATTTAGAATAAGTGTGTTTAATGTCCTTTTAATAAACATTGCGTCTTTTTAATGCAATTTGTAAATTAAGTCTCTGATTTAAAAAGTTACATTTAATTTTTTTTTTATAATCTTTAGTTTATTAAAGATGACTATAATAACAGGATAGCCAATAGAAAATACCCACAATAGATACATTTAATAACAGAAATTGATGAGTAATAAACAATGTAACTTTTACAAATATTTCTAAAGCATTTATTGTGTTCAAGGCAGAAGAATGAAATAATTTCTGACTTATATTGTTACTGATAATGCAATCCCATTAGGCTCAGGCAATAGTTAATTTTAACAAACCTGCATGATTACCTCAAACATTACACTTCATGGTAAGAAGCTCTGCGACAGAAACAGTGCACTGTGTCGAAGTGTGTAGTAGTTTAACACGGAAATAATAATGTGCTTTTAACTCTACCTTGTTTGGTGTATTTTATTAGTTATTGTAATTTTAATGTATAGTTAATCCACATTGTGGAACCACACACAAGAACTACATGGATACAAGAGGAACAAACTTTCTGATTGCATTTGCACATGTGCTGCATGGTTTCTGGGTGAAAAATGTGACCCTAAAACATCAACACCAATAAAGTATAAAACACCGAGAGAGCCAGGGAATAGCTTTCTCTCTGCACAAGTATATCCCTTAGACTGGGCATGTTTTATTATTATTATTATTATTATTATCATTAAAGAAGTTATAAACAATTTGTTTCATTTCCACATTAACTCCAAGACCTTGCATGTATGTACAGTACAGTACTTGCTTACTATATTGCTCAGTATGAATGACCTAGAATATAGACTGTAGAATCTTCAGTCTGGTCTTCTATAACTGTCTATAACACTAAGTAAATATCTGATTTTAAAACAGCAATGCGTGTGTGTTTTTATGGGACAGAAAGCTAAAGCTACAAGGTTTATTTCATCCTCTTAAATATGATTTTCCTTACCCTGGTTCCTGGAGCCAGTCTGACTGTCCATGCAGTTGGACAGATACGGGCCGTTACTGAACATCCGGCTCTGGCTGGTGGGTGTCTGGTTTGGTGTGGGTGCTCCGAATGCACCATACCTGCATGCTCCGGTACCTGTAAACTGTCCTGAGAAGTGGACGGTGAAGGCGCTGAGGCCACAGTGTGGGTCCTCATGGGGGTCTGTGGAACCCCAGGTGGGTTCTTGCTTGATGAAGGAGTGGGAGCCCAGCGAACTATAGGGGGCACCAGTATGGAAATCCAGCACAGGTGCCCACTGAGGGGCACTGCTGACGGGCAGAGGGCAGTTCCCATTGCCTGCTGGCAGGGCTGGCACTGGAGACAGGAGGGTGTTGAGGTCGCGTACGTCTGAACCCATGTTGGCTGGCTCACACACTTCGGGGAACGGCTCCAAAACGGAAAGACAAGGATCAAGTGTGAGTTCAGAATCCAAGGCGAACGCGGAGTCAAAAAATCAAGTCCGGTGAAATTTCATGGCTAAGTTCTGAAGCTATGAGACACGAACACCAGCATGAACGCTGCCTCCATGAGCGTGCGACTTTTCTTCTCAAGTAAATAGCAGACGGAGATGCTGATGGATGGAGAGTGAGGTACAAGAGAAAAGCACAGAGACAGAAAGGACTTAGTGGGATGGTCTCAACAAGGCAGAGTTCTCTGAATGGAGAGAAAGAAAGCTAGGACCAGGAAGGAGGAGGTTAAGGAGGAGGAGGAGGAGGAGGAGGAGAGGTGTAGCTTCTTTACTCGTGTGTCTGTTTTCTTTGGAGGCCCGAAGGCTCAAATCGAGGCAAACGGAGGAGGAGCTAGAGCTGGGGATGGATGAGAGGAGCACTTCATTCATTTCCTTCAGGACCCTCTTCCCTGCGCGTTCCACATCACACAGAGACCCTCCATAAGCCCGAGGGGGTGTTTATGATAGTCAAGTACAGGGATAATCATTTGTTTGGGTTGGATTTTCTTGCCTTGTTGTTAAGTAACACCGATTTTAGGAAATTAGGATTGAATGTGGCTTTCGCACAGAGCATGACGGCATGACCGTTATCCCCCAAATATGTGGAAAAACGACAACAAAAATATTTTCGGTCGGAAAAAAAAAAAAAGGACAAATAAAATCCAGTGTTTAATGACGCGCACTGTTCAATTATTAGCACAACACCATTATTTCTTAGTTTCCGACAATTAAAAATGCCGCCTGCTTTATCGGGATCTTCAGTAAATTAGTTTTAAAACATCACAAAAGGATCAATTCGTTCTAATTAACAAGGAAATCAATACTAATAACAACAGGATAATTATTAGTTAAATTGTCGCTTGATCTTCGCGATACAGGTTTATTTAACATCCTCTTGGATGGGATTTGAACACTTTTTAGAGCTAGTGTTCAAATTCCCGCCTTCACTAAACCACGAAAATGAAACTGTGTAACGGATGCGTCGACCTCAAATCTATTTTGCTTCAAGGAATAAGCTGTCATTCGTCAAACGTTGTGGTCGTTCATAATTCCGAGATAATTTACGGGGTTTTGTCAGCACAATGGCGGGTCGTATTCTACCCGTAAGACACCACAAATGTTTAAGAATTACTGTAACGTGCGACAACGATTGTTTAAGATCATTAAACAATCATTTAATGTCATTTTTCTCATTTTCTGTCGCGGAATTTATAATAATAATAATAACACATAGCCATACATGTGCATGTGCATATAACATTTCTGAAAAATTATTTGATGAAAATATTTAATAATTGTTAGTTTAAATGCCTATAATGAACAATACAAATAGAAAAAATATATACATATTTTAATAATACATTTATTGTTATTAAGTTATATATTCATATAGATGATAAAACTATGATTTTAATATGATCATATTATTATTATTATATTTATCTAATATAAATCATACTATTTTTTTTTCTTTTCCTGTGTGTGACTCAGTATACCTGTTAAGATATTTCTCATATTACTGCTGCAATTATCATGCTTAAAAAAAAAAAAAAATAATAATAATAATAATAAAATAAAATACGCATCTTCTCCGAGTGCGTGTGCTTTCCAGGATCCGACTGTGAAAACAAACTCTTTCATGCCGAATCAATATTTATAAACACCTTGTGTAAACCTTACCAAATAGCTATAAATCAAACCTCCTTAACGAGATTGTTATTGAGCTTGTTCATACAGTAAGAAAAGAATCGAAAAGCATATTTGACAGCTATATTTGAGCTTGTCCGGGCACAAGAGTTCATCATGTTTAACTGAGAATCACATGTGTTCAATTACACATCAGCCAGCATTCACATGTTAAAAAGGACACACAGCTGAAAGCTTGAGCGCTAAAAGACAAAACAAAGTTGATTACAGTATTTAAAAAATGATGCTTTAAACATGAATTTAAAGCTTATTAAAGTCCTCCATTACATTTGGAATCCTTAAAAGAAATATGATTAGAGAATAAAAAAGCATGCTTGAAGTTTAGACATTTTGTCACCTTGGTATTATAAGGTTTTTACCTCCAATTTAACACTGTCCATGATAATGCATTGCAGATTGTTGTGTAATAATACAATCAGTCCTGCCTGAACAATTATTGCTGCTAACAATTGTTTCTTAATTGTAACTAAGGCTGACAGTCAAAGTCTGTAAAATGTATAATATAATAATAGAATCTTTTAATGCACATGGTCATAGCCTCATATACCGCATATATACAATATACAATAAGGTGATAATGTAAAGCACAAGGTAAAGTGATGAATGCAAATCTCAAGTCTAGCAAACCGCATAGTGTCCAGTGAGAAGAAGGGCACTTTCCTCCCCGAGCCTTCTCCGTCTAAGGGCTGCTCCACTTCGACGCTATTCACTAAAGGGAGGAACACTGCCTGGACATCATTCGCCTGTCCTCACTTACAGGCTGCTGCTGGAGCTTATAGATACTCATACATGTAAACAGATACAGTGGCCCAGATTTTTTTTGTTTTTTGCAAAAATCACTTTAACAAAGTGAACTGCAACATTTTGTTTCACATGGATAATTAGACAAACAAACACTACTACTGGATTAATAAAAGCATTAATTAAACACGACTACTATATTTAATTAATTATTCTAGATCAGTAATCAGCTCTGTGATATTTATTTATTTATTTATTATCTGGATACAAGTTCTTAGAATTCTTAAAGTGTTGTTAAACCTGGATCCGCAGCCAGGTTTAAAAACTCGAGTCATCATCCTGGATGGGATACCAGTCGATGACATGGCACTATGGACACATACCTTTACACCAAGTGTATGCAATTCACATTCTGAATACATGTTTATGGACAATAGGAGGAAACTGGAGAACCCAGAGGAAATCCACTGAAATCAACT
The DNA here is from genome assembly GCA_013621035.1 of Clarias magur. Lineage (NCBI taxonomy): Eukaryota > Metazoa > Chordata > Actinopteri > Siluriformes > Clariidae > Clarias > Clarias magur. The sequence goes on along the minus strand of QNUK01000228.1, from coordinate 41,424 downwards.
GAACATTGATTTTCCATGCAGACAATAGCCCGAGCCCAGGATCAAACCCAAGTCTGTAAAGCTGTGACATGGCAACATTTCGGACTGTGCAGGTATGCCACCCATTACTCCCATAAAAACAATTTATAAATTGCACGTGATTAATGTCACCTTCAACCCATTATGTTATATGTCTGGAAACTTCAGAAGTAATTATAACCAAAAGAAGAAGAAAGAAAAAAAACTCTGGTGCTAATAAAGAGAAAAACACAAAAACAGAACCACTAAAACCACTTGGGGGATTTTAATGTGACTGTGTCCTGAATTATATGTTTATCTAACAATCTGATATTCACAAAGGCCAAGTGTTTGAATTCTTTTTGAAAAGTAAAGCTAGTGCATTACAATAACAAGAAATGAGTTGTTCTGTCAGTTGAGATACTAAATTAAGATCTTTATAGGATTTCTGTTAAGAATTAAAAGCTCCCTTGAAATGAAGAGATATGCCATTTGAAGTCACTAAACTGTGTTTTTGGGGAAAATGTAAAAAAAAAGATAAAAATAGATTTTTTATAAAAGTGCTTTCATTATTTTTTAAATTACATCCACTGAAGCAGTGAAAGTTTTGAACATTGACTCAGTGTTTTTCAAATTTAGTTACAGAAGCTAGTCACTAACGTCCTTGAGTGTTTCTTGTCTTTTGATGTATGATAACTTTAAAGGTTATCTTCGCTGCCGCTTCTAGTCTTGCCAGGCCTTTTTTTTCCCGTTCTCATAGCAACAGTTACCCTGCACACAAACACGGTGTCAGTGGAAGCCAGGCTACTTGTTACCTCATATCTAAAACCTGCAAACTTTTGAGCTTCACAACATCCTCGTCTGAATAATTACCAATCTGATAGATTGCAGCAATAGCGCTCTTTCCTCTTCTTTACCTTTCCCCTTTTTCTAATTTCTCAGAAGACGGCTTATTACTGCATGCCGTTAATAACAGACACAGTTAGTCAAGATCAGAAAAGGTCATAAAACTCATGCAGGAGTAGCATGCCCGTATTTTGCACACTGCGTCTATGCTGTTCCCAGTTAGCTGAGATATATCTCAATTTGTCCAGCGCTGCAGCCGGAAGCGTTGGCCTAGGAGCAGAACGTGGATAAGCAGCGACAGCACGGCTCGTTAAATTGATGAGCTGAGATCTGCTCTTACTTCACCATCTGGAATTCTAGTCTGGGCTTCTGCTGAAAGCTGCTGACCCGGGACTCAACTTTTCAACCCAGGCAAAGAGAGCACGAGGAAGAGAGAAAAAAAAAACTGTTATGTCAGCAGAAGTCATTGCGTTAAAGCTTTTTTTCTTCTTCTTGCTATCAAACCGAAGAGAGCGGTGTATAAGGGTCTGGTGTGAGGCTTCATCCGGCAGCCATGATGAAAGACAAAGATGGGAAAAAAGCGTAAGTCCTATGTAGTAATCTTAAAAAATGCACTTTTTTAAAAAACAATTAGTAGTTCCAGAAATAGCTTTTGAATAATCTTTGGTAAATACAGGCAATATTTGGAAAGCGAGGAAGCGGAACTGTTTTACTTTCAGGTCAAAGGGAGGAAGAACTCAAGCATGTTTGTCTACACACGAGATGTTTAATGCAAAATTTCCTTAAGAAAACATGACTGAGCATGGAACCTTAACCTACTTAGAATATTTAGCTCCAGATAGAGCCTAAGTTCCTAAATATTTGTAAATGCATACGAACAAAACCCTTCCCCCGTTTGTTACAGGACCATAGGTTCCGCCGGGTTCTCCCAGGAGCTCGAAGGCATTCTGTAGATGTCTAATGCTGCTTTTCAAAAACAACAGCGCAGAAAAAGAATGACTCCCCTGGCCATTCGAATGCATTTTTCCACTTAACAAACAACAAATTATCTTAAAATAAAGCCGTGGACGACTTTTAGCCAAGTGCTCCCCAGGCGTAAGGAAAACACAGCGGTCCAGCTGACCCTGAAAATATTTTGTTTTTATAAACCCCGCTGTTGCATCAAAAGGCTCCGACTTCAAGGTGGAATCGCAGCCAACGTCATTTGCGCGGCAACTTTATTGATAGCCCCAAGTCGACTTCCGCTCGCGTGATGGATCATTCTTGGAAATCCTAGGAGAGCGTTTAAAGGAAATGAAAAATGTTATCGTTCACCCATGACAACGAGATGGCAAAGTTTGAATACGCATGTAGCTTAGAGCTCTCACTCTAAACAACAGATTAAATGCAAACATGACAAGCTGTAATTAAAAGTCAGAAGAAATGAAAAGCGTAAGACAAACAATGTAGATCACAGCTGACACCGATGAAGCTGTGTGAACTGCAGATGTGCGGTCAAATGAATCATCGTCACCTCTTATCAGTGGCGGCTTCAGAGAACTGCAGTCAATGTAACATCGCTTGGTGTGAAATATCCGTTGTTTGCTTTAAAACAATGTCCCACTGTTCATGCTCTTAGCAAAAAAGAAGACACACACACACACACGCACACACATTCAAACACCCTGACACTTATGCACACATATATGCAGACCAGTAAATTACCCCCAAAATCCCAATCAGTCCCTACTGGTTTATGTTAGTCGCCTGTTTCAGTATGCTTCAAAGCTCTGAGAATGGACAAACTAGATAAACCAGGGGTCTCTGATACTACAAGTGAAGAAGAAGAGCGTTTTTGTTCAGCGACTGTAGCCCAGGAGGCCTCCATCTCTGGTTTATCTGCTGATACTGAAGGTTCACCATTCATGACTGGCCCTACCCTGTCTCACACATACATACCCATACACACATGTGCAACTGAAAACATGGTGCAGGTGTCTGGAGGAGCATCTTGTCAGTCTTCGGGGAGTCGCAAGTCTGACAGATTCATCACCGCAAGTGGAGAAAGACAGAGCAAGAGAAGTGGCCTTGAAGTAAAGATACTGTGAGGCAAATTCCTTTAGCCCCTTTACCGTAACACAAACAAGCAGCTGTTGAACTAGAAAACTGCTTTAATAGATTGAGAAGATTTAGTGGAATATCACCATAAAGTTGATCTGCTTTTTGATTAATGATGATTTTGCAATTATGTCTAATGTATATATATTTGTATGTGTGTGGTGTGTGTGAGACAGAGAGAGAGAGAGAAAGATTTGATTAGATTTTCACAACTGACTTTATTTATCTAATTATCAACTTCACATTTATATGATATTAAAATGCTGGTGTTTTGAACATAGAATCAAACAGCGTTCGAAATAGATTGATAAATAAATAAATAAATAAATGGTTAAAAATAATGAAATTAAAATTAGCTAAAAAAAAACTGTGTGAATTGTAGTTCTTCATCTACTATGGTGCAAATTATTTCATTGTAGCACCACTGTTGTTTAAAACACTCAAGATTGTTCTTCCTCTATTTAGTTTTTTTCTGCTTACATATACAGCAAGTTTAGCTTCTCCCGTCAGGAAGTTTAATAGTTGCCATTTCACACGGTTAGTCTTTTTGTAGCCTGCACCCAAGATGAAGGTGGTTCCTGAGAACTTTTCTTCAAATAGATTAAAAAAAAAAATTTGTTCAAATTCAAAAAAATCTAGTGAGTCTGTTACATTCTAAAAAACAATGGAAAACAGTTTCATTCAACGAACAAAATGGACATTTGTTTGAGGTGTTGGAGTTTAACACAGCAACAAAGGCGTTTACTGCTATAGCCCCATGTAAGATCCTCCACTGGAGATCAGCAGTACGCTTTTTTAGTGGAGGTTTGTACAGCACTTTGTATGACTTAAAAAGCCCTTGGTAGAAAAGAGGTAGACTGCTTTCCTTTAGGAAAACAGGGTTAGTTAGGAACAATGCTGCATCTAATCCCAAATGATTTTGCTCTTTTTAGAATACAGCTGGCCACCTCCCGCCACACCAGTTCTTTCGGCCCTGTCAGGTATTTTTGAGCAAACTGTAACATATTGTAAAAACAGAACATCAATACATTTTACTTTCACTAGTTCATACACCATTGCCTTTTATTTTTTGCCTCTCTGGCCCCATTTAGATTTAAAGAGGCAATTTTAAAAGTATTCATGGAAAGAGAAAAGAGGTGCAATGTATTGACACTTCGGAGGAAATGCACTTTTTTTTCCTTGACGTTTTCCGTTGAAGGTGGTTGTTAAGAACTGCTGAATTTGTTTGGCTGTGTAACCTGTTTTTTCTTGTGAGGTGGGCTTTTTTCTTTTGTTAGATTGTGGACTTAGGTCACACTCAATGTCTTCCCATTCACTGTTATCACACTCTGGGATTGCTTCGATTGATTCTTTGTTTTTTCCAAGATGATTTTTCTTAATCTGCCTTTTACTATTGTTATTTTTTGTTTTTCTTTTGGATAAGGTCTGCTTAGAACCTTGTTCTTTACTGTTTATGTTCTCTTGCGTGCTTGTTCCTTGTGCCTGCTCCATTACTACTGCACTGCCCCCTGCCTCGCTCAGTGGAGAATCTTTAGTACCAGATAGCTCGATGCCTGCGGCGCTAACTGCTCCATCCCTACAGTCAGTGCCTGTAGGACCCTGCATCGAGTCGGTCGGGCTAGCACTCTCGGTGCTCTCGGGTGCGTTACACACGTCTTGGCCTTCATTAACTGTTTCCGCAGTAATAATAATTTGTGACTGACAGTTTGTTTCTTTTGCGTGCTTTTGGGGACTATTTTGGCTCTCCATGCTGGTTTCAGTGCTCTCAGCACTGGTTCTGTTCAATCCACTGACACCTTGGCCTGGATCAGGCTCACTCTGAGCTGCTTTCTCAGGACATGCTCTGATCACATGCCCTTCTTGTCCACAGCCGAAGCACCTCATGGTGTCAGATGTAGCATACAGAATGTAATCAAAGTCATCCACTCTCACATGAAACTTCAGGTTGATTTCCTGCTGGTTGTTGGGTACCATGTACACATGTCTTCTATGAGACACAACATGTTTCAGGAGAGGGGACTTGCACCCAGACAATACTTTTTTTAATCGGGGAAACTACTTTCCCATGTCGTGACAGTTGACGTTTTAGAAACTCATCACTAATAAACGGGGGCACGTTAGCTAGAGTGATCCGTTTAGCGGGTGTAGAGAGCTGGTGAACAGGAATGAAGTGCTCATTGACTGTGATTCCCGCCTCGATTTAATGCTGCTATGTCCCACAACTTCCCCCACTGCCAGAGCGTCGTCTTCCACTGAACACGGAAAGCCAGAGGAGATTTTAACTCCGTGCTTCCGCGTCAGCTGAGTGAAGTCTGCAGCCATCTCACTACACACACACACACACACACACACACACACACACATCGACCGGCACAAGCGCCGGCCGGGTGAAACGCGCTACTTCCTACAACCCGTATACACACACCACACACTGTGAAACAACTAATCTCTACACACAGAAAAATATATTTACAATATTAACGATTAAAGAAGAAAGAAAGATAGAAAATTCACTCATGCTACTGCTCACCACGCCCACTCGCTCCCAGCATGCACTCAGAGAGAGAGAGAGAGAGAGAGAGAGATTCATTGCATGTAAAATATTTTTGTTGTCATTTCGATGATTATGGCTTGAAAATTAAAAATCTAATATAACAAAAAATTAGAATATTTAATTTCAAGTTTGGGTAAGTTACTATTAATACAGTATAAATACAGTGTATCTTACTGTATAGTTCAGTATACACATGGAGAAGACTGCTGACTTGACATTTGTCCAGGAAATTATCATCGTCACCCTCCAGAAGGACAGTATGCCACAGAAGGTGCTGTACTGAAGAATATTCATGAAAAGTTGACTAGAAGGGGAAAGTGTGTAGTGAGAAAAGCAAGCAACAGGGATGATCTCAGTCTTGAAACAATTGTCATGCAAAGCCGATTCAAGAACTTCTTAGAGATTCACAAGGAGTCGAGTGAGACATCAAGAGCCACCAAGCACAGAAGTCTTCAGAAAAGGCGATTCAACTGTTGCATTCCTAAAGTCAAGTCACTTGTTCCGCTGCTCAGTGGTGCAAAGTCCTCTTTTGCAGATGAAAATTAATTTTGCATTCCATTTGGAAATCAAGACCCCGAGTCTGGAGAAAGAGAGGAGGGGCACAGAATCCAAGTTCAGAATCCAGAATCAAGTTTCATCGAGTCTATGCAGCGGTCTACCAGGAGATTTTAGACCACTTCATGCTTCTGTTTGCTGACAGAAGCATGAAGTGGTGAGGCTGATTTCCTTTTCCAGCACCTACCCACAGTGCCAAAACTACCACTAGCTGGTTTGCTGACCATGACATTACTGCCAGCCAACTCGCCTGACCCGAACCCCATAGAGAATCTATGTACAATTCTCACGCAAGAAGAGAAACACCTGATCAAACAATACAAACGAGCCGAAGGCTGCTATCAAAGCAACATGGTCTTCAGTAACACAGGCCACAGGTCGATTTCCTCCATGCCATGCCACGCTGATGCAGTAATTTATGCTAAAGGAGCCCTGATTGAGTATGAGTGCATGAATGAACATAATTCTTCTGACTTTTTGTATTGCAAATCCTTTGCTAATTGACCTCATGAAATATTCTGATATTTTGAGATATTAGATTTTGGATTTTCATGAGCTGTAAGCTGCAAGCAATTGAATTTTAATTGATGCTTAAAATATTATACGTTACATGTTAAAAAAAAAAAAAAAAAAAAAAAAAATATATGAGTATATATGAATATATGGTTTCACTTTTTCAATTAAATAACAAAGAAAGTTTAGTTGCACACAAGATGCACTGTACGTTACAGCACAGTGAATTTAGTTTTTTCTCTCAATGTGTTGGAAAGAGCACAGGGTCAAAAAACAAATAAATAAAAAACAAAAACCCAGATCCATGAAGGCTCCACCTTGCAACTTACAGCATTTAAAGGTCCTGTTGCAGAAATCTTGGTGCCAGGTACCACAGCACACCTTCGGGTAATATTGTACTGTTATTAGTTTTTAACAGGCCAACAGTGTAATACCTTGCTACACCAAGTATATCTGAAATTAATTTGAAACTAAACTTAGAGTCAAGGGGATTTCTTTCACAATATGCCTTGAATGCTGTCCCTGGAAGTATATACAGATAGTGTTGCAAATGTTACAAAGTTGCAAATTTTGTAAACGAAAGCTTCGGAGTAAAGTTTTTAGATAGACACCTAGAAATCTAAAATCGAAACCTAATTGTGGCAACTGTCTGTTACTTTCTGTATTGAGTTTTACACTTTCTCTGCATTTTCATGCAAGTACCCTCTGGTTTCTCCGGTTTTCTCCCATTGCACACAGATGAACTGGAAACACTTGATCACCTCATAGCTCTGAATGAGTATGTGATCACATGTCCATGTATGTGGGGTGCAATCTTAGGTGAATTTTGCAAAGTGTTCTGGGGAGCGGCTTCGGATCCACCATAACCAGGATAAACAATAATGAAAAATGAATAAAACTGTATTGTGAAAATTAGTCTTGGGCATTAATGCAAAAAAGTTAAAAATCTCATTGAATGAATGCCACTATTAATAACAATGCAGTGAGTAGATTAATTAAATGCTAATACATTTTAACATTTCTTGAAGAGTTTAACAAAAGAAATGTCTCTTTCTCAGGGGTGTAATCGCTGATCAAGACCTCTTTCTTGCTGATCAAGACTTCCAGGGAACTGGAACCAGCACAAACAATTTGTGAGTGAAAACAAGCGGAAAGTGTAGACTGTAAAAAGATGTATTTTCCGAATTCAGTTTTGATTCCACAAAAATCAGCAATAACCCAGTGTACCGTATGTACCGTAATATAACGCCTGGCCTTGCATCCTGACAAACTTTCAGTAAGGATTTTCTTGCACCATCCCAGGTTTAACAGTTTTGCGTTTTTTATTCCCATCTTTGACTGGAACTTGGCCTTGCCGTGCTCTGAGATGCTCTTAAAATAATGTGCAGGTGGTAGTAGATTTGTGAAGAATGGTAGATAAGGCAAAGCCCGAGAATTGTCTGAGATCCACTGAAGTATTTAAAACACTGGCTCACCTTCAAACGCCTAAATACGAAGAAATTCAGGCGTTTGAGCGGATGTGGGCTGCCGTCCAGCATTACTTAAACAGAGAGTCTTGGAGAGAGTGCAGGCAGAAGGGTATCGGAGTGGTACCACCAGCTGCAGAACCGTTCATTAATGCCCTATGGTATGCACAGCGCAAAAGCCTTGAACACGTGTGGGACTAAAAACATTCACCCTTCGGCTTAATTAAAAAGCACAAGGACGCTGGGTACTGAGCTCATCCCTCAGTCGTGCGGTTACATCTGGCACCTTTTCATGACAACTAAAGCAGCAGTTATGTATTACTTCTATACATAATCCATATATGCTTGTGTTTTCAGTGCACTGTGATAGTTTTGGACTCTGTGAGCACGGTGATAGCTTCATATATACGTTGTTCTACAAATAGCACACAATGGAACACTTAGAGAAATAGAGTCCTCGTATAATAAAAACTGAGACTTCTATATCCTAAGCACACACTATCAATCTTGGGAGATGAAATTTTTCAGACTCCACTAGAGTTTATGAGGAGGAAAAACTTTCGAGGGCCTGGCCAGGCTCCAGGAGAGAGCAGAAATTATGTTTGGTCAGGACATTTCTTCAAAGATAGTATCTCAGTGTTCGAATGCTGCAGCATCGGTTTAGTAGGAATCAAATACCAGGCCTGTAAATCACTACAAAGTGCTTATCTCCTGCCAGATCCTGAGAGCTGAACTCCACGACTGAGCAGAGCTACATGTCAGGCCTGAACACCGCGGTGGGATCAGAATCTGGAAATAATAAATGCAGAGAACGGGTTGCTTTGATAAAAAGGCAAAAGAAAGGTTACAGTGTTTAAACCGAGTATATCAGCAGCGAGGACAAGAGGTCACGGCGGTGTGAGACGTAAGGCTTGTTGTTTCTCAGAACAATGACTCAACTGGTGATACCACAGTGTCAGGTGAGAGTGCAGCAAGTGTTATTGTGGTACGCCACGCCGCATCACGGTCGTTTCGGCTGTATTCCGCGGAGACGTTTTGTACCTTCGCGTCATCGTGTTCTTAACACTTGACACCATCTTTAAAGCTCAGCAGTTAAAAGTGCTAATAGAGACATTTTAGTGCTGGGAAGTTTATAAAGGCCTGTCTTGCCAGATCATTTGGCAACAAAACTAACAAGAGTACAGTTACTTGAAAAGTGATGTCTCTGGCGGTGTCTGAGTTCACCGGCTGGTCAGCTCACGAGGGGCTTTCCACAAGGAAGACAGAACTGGAGGATATCATTATAAACTATTTTAAAGACCTCAATCAGGATCTGTAGAAACTGCAACGGGGCTGCATTCGTTTACTGACAGAGAACAGGCTTTAATGGATGTGTGGTTAGCTTCATGTTCATGTTGTACTCAACAGTAACACGTCAGTCAGACCGATTTCCAGTTGGACATCCTTGGAAAGCTAGATGTTACTCAGCATGAACAGTTTGTACAAGTAAACATAGTGGAAAGGCTATGTTATACTAGTGTATGTTGTATCACAATATATTGTTGAGTTAATGCATTTTGAAGAGATTTTTATACCAATTTGGTTAGAACCCTGCTGCTGTATTACTTAACAGCAGCCTGGCATTTATTGTACAAACAATTCCAACTGGACATATTGAAAAAGACTCTTTTGTACTCCAATTTGTACCTGTTTTACAAAACAGGAAGAGCTTTTCCAAATCCAATACAATTACATCTAGAAGCATTTAATTCAGTTTATTTTAGAGCCTAAAAGTGAGTAACTGTTCCAATGATAAATCTGTTCAGATATATAAAATAACCAACACACCAGGACCGGCTTTAAACGAGACCCCTTGGCCCTTGAAGCGTCACTATCGTTTTCTTTCAGCCAAGGAGCGTGGTGAGACAGTCAGTGAAAGCGCACTATATAAACACCACTCAGTGACTAGAAAGCGATCCATCAATGTGCACTGCCATTGTAATGCACCTAAGACTGATTAAGTCAAAGGCAGCTAAATCATCTGAATTCCTGCTGTGCCTTGGCCCGACTTGGACTCTAGATTAAGATGAAAAGGCCTGCGCATTCCTTGTCTGATAATTAATGACGTAACTGTAACGGATGATTGTGCGACCACTTAGTAGAGATTTACTTTTCATCTCGTCTCATCCGAATAATTCTGGTCAGTGAACGTTCTATAGTGAGGAGATTTTTGCAGTATTTTTTCCAAAGTATAATGCACGCGAGTCTTAAAAGTCCTTGTAATAATAAAGTGCCGCCTCGCTTTCAGATTAACAGGAAGTTGTAAATTGTCTTTAAATCTTGATTCAAATCGCAACCAAAATAAATTGTGTTGGAAACCTCGGTCATTTTGTTATCGCTAAAGAGAAATGGAAAAATGTAGGCACTGGCACCAGAAAGCCAGGAATGGAACTGATTTCAATCTGATGACCTGTGACCTCATTTTTCTTGCAATCTGACAGGTCATTAAAGGGTGCACTGTTGGTCGTTAATCTGGCAGTAAGGGATAAATACACATCCCCGTTTCAAATCTCAGAAGTTGATTTACGCGCAAAATTCCATACGCACACATCTTTATATGGTGACTATGACAACACAACTTGATATTTCTATGGGAAAAAAATCGATACGTAAATGAGAAGCCTACACTGTAGGACGTATATTAAAATTTATAATGAAGGAGATCATCTCTTATTATTTGAGTAAGCACAAAGAAAAAAATGTCACTCGGACTATTACGATCAGCCAGCTTTGATGAGCAGCGTACGAGCTTTAATGTCGGCTTTGTTAGTCACCCTGAAATCCTGATGGAAGGCACCTGCTCAATGGCACCAGACACTCTGGGATGAACTCTTAAAGTAAAGCGTCCCATAAAATCAACCCCGGACTCTCAAGGCCTTGAGTTTCATCCTCTAGCATACCGGAGGTTTACTCAGACGTGTATCTTTTCGAAGTATATATTACGGAAAAGTGAGATGGCACGAGAAAAAAAAGCAACAAGCAGAGGAAATTTGCACCATCCCCGGCGGTCACACGATGAAGGAAGCAACATTTTGGTGCAGCTCCCGGAATTACGAAGGTATTTTCAATTCACTTGTGAAGGACACGTTCCTATTAACTGCTAACTAAGAGAACACTTGAAGACAATTATTCTGGAGCATAAACAAAAATGTGCTTAAAAAAAAAAAAACACTAGGGAAAGAGAGAGATGGATAAGGTTCAGGAAAATAATTGAGATGTTCTCTTCATAAGTGAGAAGCGGTTAAGGGTAGCTGGGTGAGATTAATGGTGCGTGTCATTGAGGCCTTGTGTAGTGGCCTCAATATCTATCTCATTCCCTCTGACTAACTCACACATACACACCCATCACATCACTATTAAAAACAATGCTGATAAAAACAACAGCAAGTTTCGCTCATGAGTAATTGCTGACAAAGAGAGCACGAACAGCCTCACTCAGCTGCTTTCCAAACTGTAGGCAACTTCAGATAAAAAAATGAACACATTCATAAGAACTACACAGAAAAATATATAAATTTAGATTAATCCATAGAAATCCCACTGTTATATTCAACCTACATTTAATTGCCACTAATGTAACATGTAATGTAATTGAATGATAAAGGCACAGACATAAAGATATCACTCCTCTTAATATACAGTATGTCACTCCTATGACTGGTTATGACTATATACAAGGAAAACGACTATTGGGTTAAAAAAATAAACAAACAATAAAAAACCCAATCTTTTTCATTGTAATTGAACAGGCCACCTACTCTTCGTTAGCTGACACTGATTCAGTACCCCACAGCACATTAGTTTAAAACACCAAGACCTCGACCATCTCTCTGACCCTGTAAAAGTTAGTAACTAAATACATTTGTTGCTTAATGGATCTCAACATGTCATCCCCGCTCCGTGATTTAGGGCAAGCCGAGAGTGGAGAGTGCGCCGAGGTGGAGGCCGGGCTCAGAGTGGAAATCAGGGGCACGGCAGTTTTACAAGATCCCCTGGAGTGCACAAGCGCTCTCCATCATCCAGCTGGGGCGTCCCCCTGTGCGAGACTTACGGCCCAACACGTCAACAGGGACATGGATAATGCGGGACAGCACGCGGGTTAAGACAGGGCTTTGGGGTCCACTACTTTTCAGTAACAGCTGAAACGGTTCATCCTTTATGAAGTGCGCTGTGCCGCTCACAGATATATAGACGTACGGGGGAGGAACGTGTACTCATGTGATCGCTTCTAACCTCTGCAGAATTAGAAACGTATGGCGCTTCCATGGTGGTCCTTGAGGAGCATAACTCAATCAAAAGCATTGTCCGTTCAGCATTGTTCATGGTTCTGTCTGGAAGAGGTGATATAATGAATCCTTGGTTAAAAGTGTGAGACAAAGAGAGGTAGAGAGAGAGAGAGAGAGAGAGAGAGAGAGAGAGAGTCAGAACCACGGGTTGGGGCTAATTTAGGGCCATATAAATGATGTGGACGGTGAACTTTAAACTGCGGTGACCTTTGACAGTACTGGGCAGGCAGGGATTATCTTCTCGTCTCTCAGTGAGAGGTAAGATGAGAAGGCTAAAGCGGAGGTGATTCACAACATAAGAGTGTCCTCCTCCATGTAGACAGACGTAGGAGGAAACTTTTGACAAAGAAACAAAACAAAACATAAGGTAGTTAACAATTGCTTAGGATCTAAAGCAGTTGTTGTGGGCGTCCTATTAAAACCCTGCTGTGGCTTACGACTATTTGATATATTATGGTTAAGGATCAGGTTACAAAACAAGAGAATTTCAAACATTTATTAAACTTCTTCAACCTTATCTGACTCAGATATTTGAGTCATTTAAATATGATGGCTTAACGTGAACTACGTACAAACGCATTCAGTATAATTAAGTACTTTTTAACAATAATCAAATATTTTTAATCGCAGTCAAGACGAGTCTCTTTAAAGATCCCAGCGTGAATCTAATCAGCGTCTCCTCTAGCCCGTCATGTTAGTGAGTGTTATTCTAGTGTTAAATGAACACTCAGGGTCCAGTGGAGCCCATAGGGGCCAGGCTAATTTGCTGTGGCAGTCAGGACATAGTGATGGAATGTGAATGTCAGCAAGCTCTTTATTTACACTCTATATAAAACCGACTAGTAATTAACACCGGGGTCCCTCCCGCGCTCAAGTGTAATTGACTGTTTCAAAGGACCGCCACTTCATATTCCAGATTGTGTATTAAAATTACGCTTTCCATATTGCCTACTCCCTTTAAGGATAAGGGTCAGCACTGCTGGCACAGACCCTCAAAACACATCAGATTTCTTTATGAGGACATTAACATTTTGACATATTAATAATCAGTAAGTGTATTAAGCCAGACCTGAGAGGGACCTTGTGCCATCCTCAGGAGGTGCACATTTTCTTTCTGCAGTGTGGTTTTATTTCTTCTAAGGAGAATGATTTTGTTGGGGCCTTTAAACTGCTTTAATTTTAAAAACGAACACTGATTTATCTAACAATAAAACAGAACGAAATTCAAGCATCACCTTCAGTTCTATAGAATATATGTGAAAAAAACAAACAAACACATGCACTAACACAAGTACATTCTCAATCGTATCAAACTAAACACAAATATTACAATAATGGCGCTTATAGGTTTTCATTTACAGATTTTCATGTGGACTGAAACGTTCATTAACATCTGCTAATTGTTCTACAACATAAACCCGCTACTTGACCAGAAGCGCCAACACGTTTTGTCATCTGTATCGCCCTAACATGTGCCCATATGTTCTAAACAACCTCCTTATTACGAACATAAACTTAATGAGAGAATCATTTGCATTTGTTAATTTGGGTTAATGCGCATTAATTGATTCCGGTTACTCGAATGTTTTAATTAGCACAAGTTATAGTTGGTGGCAGTTTGTGTTTGGTAAATTAAATGTCCTCAGAGGAAAAGACAGGCCATCCAGGGGGTAATTAGTGTTAATTGGCTTTAAAACTGTAATTTGCATGTTTTATGTGAAGCAGCTTACCTTGTTTATCAGTAGGGTAAAGCATGGAGCAAGGATTAAAATGCCTTTGAGTTAGCCATCGATCTGGGTCATGGTACATATAAGAAACATGTTGGACACACACACACACACAAACACAAAAAACTAAACAAAACCAACCAGCCACACATTCAAGCTCTAAAACATCAAGGACAACGCTTTTAATCAAAACTTTTGAAAAGCTCAGCATCAACTACTCTACGTCTTTTCTGTGGTCTGAAACTTTCAGAAGAGAGGAACTGTTCGATCTTGGCGATCTGCGCCCTGATGTCAGATGTCTGATGGTCCTGTTTCTCAAGAGGCGTGGGCGTTCTTTCCTCACACACGGCCTGAGACACTTTTCCCAAGCTGTGCCGTCTGGGAGGGGGAGTAACGGTGCAGTTCTGTCTCAGCCCATTACCCACTGAGCACACCGCTGGGCTGCCTGACTGAGCTGAACCAAATGAGATGGGAATTCTGCTCTCCTGTGTAAAGAAACAAAAACAGATATAAAAGTGTAATATCCTGACTTTAAAGAATTCTCATCTGATAGTGAGTTTTTCAGGTTAGGGTTATATAATGAATGAAAATCATATGTGATCATTTTTAAGCTGATGTACTGAGTTACTGTATGATGCTATAGAAAACGAGGCAAAACATAATTCTACTATCATTTCCTGCGCTCTCAAAATGACCGGTGACATCAGCAATCACTAATAAAATCTTCAAAAGCCCACCCTTTGTAATACCAGAAATAAAAAAATAAAAAAACATTTATGTCACCCTCTCTAGACAGTATAGCACCTGGGTCTAATAAAATACGAGACAATAAGTACTGGAGGTAGTGAGAGGTAGTCAGGCTGCTTGTAATTCAGCAGCAAATTTATAGTACAAACAAATATAATATACGCTTGAATGACCTTCTAAGGTAAGACAACCGTAAAGCCTGCAGTAAAAGTTCAGGCCAAGTCAGAAACTTATAAAGCAGCTTATGAAAGTCATATATTTCAATCACGTATATCAAAATATCTTTCCTGCTCTTTTCCATTCTCTTAAATATATTTTTTAAAAATGGCGTGATCCTTAAAGAAGCTGGCTTAACTTCGGAGAAGGGGATACAGATGAATTTTCTAAAACGTTAGTTAGAAGACAGATTAGATTTCATCGGCTCTCCGCATAGCTGCTCAGATTCCTTACAGACGTGTGACTGATTTATAATCTGTGATGTTTTTCTCTTGTTTCCAATCAACCTTTCATTGAGAAAAATACAAACTTAAATACTTTTGGGACTGAGAGTCATTTTAAACACACTCTGTGTACCATGTACGTCTCCATGACCTTTTTGCTCAATCCATGTTTGTAAAAATTACCTTTTCAGCTGAGATTTCAGAAAATGTCTCTTTTATTGCATTCCATTCGCTGTAGCGATCAAGTTTCTGGATGTCTGAAGCATTCGCTTTGTCATAAGGTCCACCTGAGTGACAAGAAGTGCAGACTGTTCACAGAAGATTAATGGTATTTTAATGACTCTATTTGTATCTAAACAACAAGATACCTCGGTTGCTTGGTGTGGACTTCGGGAAAACAGGGGTACCCCATGATCTGAGGAGGTCCTGGAAGCCAGAGGGCAGCACAGATCTCTCAGAAACGAGCCCGCTTGAGAGTGCCAAAAATTTCTTTGTTTGCGCCACTGTGCCAGTTTGTGATGTCAATTGTGCGTGTGATGTTTCCGTCGATGACACGTCCGATCCAAAAGACGATTCATATCCTCCGCTTTCGTCACCACAACCTGGTTCTATGCCAATAATTTGCTTTTCAGCATTATTTAGATGTTGATTTAATTTGGTATCAGTGTACACAAAATCTTCCTGGGGGATTGAGATCTGGGGATGTGGAAAAGCTTCCACATTTTGCTCATGGTTCGGTGCAGATAACGCATAAGTCCAGATATCGTCTGGTTTATTTCCGTCTAGAGCTTCTGCTGTATTAGCTGTGATAAACACGGTGCACTGAGAAGATGATTCAACAGGACGGGAAATGGTGTCCAGCTCCGTTTCTGGGATCCATTTCCCCTCTGTTACCCCGGTGTTGCTGTTTATAACTTCCAAGGTGTCCTGTTGATCAGGACTTCCTTGTAGCTCACTAAAAGATTTGTCAGAAATTGGGGCAACAAAAGAACAGTCTGACTCCTTAGGAATAATTTGTTGCTGTGGACTTGAATTGCATAGACCTAATTGTCTGTACTTCATTGGAGTTTGTGCTGGTTCTGTATCTAGTTCCACAACAATGACTGGTTCATTCACACATGGTTTACTATCTCTATTTGGTGAGGCACTCGGAGCCTTTTTTATCTCAGGTGCTACAGTCTCAGCTCCTTTCATGTTAACGTTCTGAGATGTCTCAGATGTGTGTTTATCTGGTGTCTGGCACTCTCGTTTTTCATAGACACACAGCCTCTTCTCTGCTGGCGTAACCCTGGGTTCAGACATCACCGGGTCACTGGCCACACCATAAACAGACCTGGTTTGGGGTTCTGATAGCTTAGCGAGGCAGCTTTCTGTATAACTTCGTACTGTATTTGAAGGGTGACCATTATCTAACACACTGAGCACTGGTGCGCTTTCACTGACACTCGATTCCTGTTTGACAGCTGGATTTATCTGCTGATTTGTCACGTCAGTTCCACCGACTCTCTCACTTGTCTCTGACTGATCTGGAGCCAAAGCATCAAGGCCTTCTGAAGGCGGAAGCGCCAGCGTTGTTCGATCAGTCTGTGAACGAACATTAACCTCATCGTTTTCGCTGCCTAGTGCTGCTTCTTGACACTTGGCAGTGCTTTCATCTACATGAG
The DNA here is from genome assembly GCA_013621035.1 of Clarias magur. Classification (NCBI taxonomy): domain Eukaryota; kingdom Metazoa; phylum Chordata; class Actinopteri; order Siluriformes; family Clariidae; genus Clarias; species Clarias magur. The sequence continues at coordinate 24,493 of QNUK01000228.1, read as the reverse complement.
GAAATTAAATTCATGCATCATTACGGATTGAAAAATAATAAGTACAGGTAAGCTTTCTTGATAAAGATATTCTGTCAACCCAGGAAACCAACTCCCCCCGCATCACATCATTCTGTGCAAAAATATTAGTTTTAACGGCGCCCGGCTTGGCTGGAGAACAGAAGCCTGCATTCCTCTCACCTGGAATGTCTTCATCTTCTTCGCAATGGCTCATTTTCTCACAATTATCTTGAGAACTGGTTTGACGGGCTTCTCCATCTAAAGATGCATCCTTGTGCACATCCATATCACGGTTTTGGCTGGTAGGAGAGTTTGTTTGGATGTCAAAGTCATCCTTTAGGCCGGTCTGAAATTAAGCAATAATTTCTATACTGAGAGAGTCCATACATAACGTCCATACATAACGAAGCAATACAGTATGTTGCATGCTGTGAATCGACGCCCTGAAGAGATTTATTCATCTTTTACGAAGCAATTTGCCAGTGATTCATTTCTTTTTTTAATTTAACAGTAGATGACAAATCAATCATATGTTTTTTTTTTTTTTTACATTTAGTGCTATATTTAAGGTGATAGCATCTATAAAAAGTCATTCCCTCACCAGCCTCTCTTTACATTCAAAAAACACGAAAAGCAAAGAGTGCAAAAAGTGTCCTCAAGACTCTTAAGTTACAAAGCACTAGTGAGATTTAGGTCATATAGTGCATTATGTAAGACATAATATGAGGCACGATTCATTTATTTGTTTGTTTATTCATATGTCGACACAAGCTAATAATAATAATGAGGCTATGTTCATAGCCTCCTGTAGTTTAAAGTAATTTCAATCAATACACATCACAAACAAATAATTAATCTCGATATTTTAATTCTAAGAACTTTAGTGTTGAGTACAGTTAAATAAATGTGAGTCGTTGTTTTAACATCAGCATTAAAGCTTCATAAATTTTCTAAAGACAAACAAAGTGTTTAATTAATAGCATTCATACCTCTAAACCTTGCATATGTCTTGCTTGGTGCGTTGTACAAGAGGACAGTTGCTGGTGTTTCTCTTGGAGATGATCGTACGCCTTTTTAACAGCTTTCAGCTCTTCCTGATCAGCCTGCATCTTTGCATGCAGACCCTGCATCTATTTGACAACACCACAAACACTATAACCATATTTCCTATGGTATTTTCCTAAAAAAAAAAAAAAAAAAGAGATCCTTTCATAAAATCTAAAACATTCCTGTTTTATGCAGAATCTCGGCTTTTCAGCTCAGGCCATACACACAGTCACAGAGCTCTTAGTACTTGTTCCATGCTTTTTTTTCTTTTTCTTTTCTTTTTTACTTTATTTTAGTCAAGACTTGACCTTCTTTTTGGTAGAACAATAAAGCATTTCGCAGAACTACCTCTTTTTCCGCAGCGATTTTGGAATGTTTGTAGTCATCGATCAAGTGCGCAAGTCTGTCCTCTTTTTCTTTACTCCTCTCTCGGACCATTTCATGTTCTCGTTTAAGGACCTGCAATGAAATTAATCACCCGGAAAATTTTTAATGCAATTGTAAATTTTTATGTGTTTATTCAACCTGGACCGAGGGTTCTAAACAGACTGGGACACTCATACAAATCAGCAGGGTTTTGTCACGTTAATACTGGTTTTAATCAATGAATAAATATGCGAATTAAACGAAGGCATGGAGCCTATAAAACAGCAGGATCCATAAATGGACAATAAACATGCTTACCAGTATTGGGTTGCAAGTTGTTCTTCCTAAATGTGATTTATTTCTGATCTTATTTTGAAACACAGAATAAATCTCGTTTCTTTTTTCTGATCTCAGGTTGTTTTGAACTGTTGCCAATATTTTAAGAAAATATTTCAGACTGAAGATCAGACGGTTTCCATCTGCAGGACTCGGTTATTCTACTTCTTTAATAATTTTTATTTTCTATCTGAGTAACGTTTTGTGTTAAACGCAACTCCTCAGAGTTCACAAACAGTCGAAACCAGAATTATTGGCCCCCTCAATAAAATTAAATTAACTTCAACTCAGTTCTATTTATAAAAAAAGGTGCGAGGAAACATGTATAAATCATAATTATCAGATTGTCCCTGATAAGCAAGCCGAGGGAGGACTTTGGCAAGGAAAACGTCCCTAACTTAGTAATAGGAAGAAACCTTGGGAGGAACCCGACTCAACAGAGAACCCATAGTCATTTGGGTGAAAATTGGGTGAATTCACAACGTTTAGAGTTCCTCCAGAGTACCAGATGCTCTCTTAGCTCTTGGAACTGACATGGTGTTTTTAGGTGTATTTGGGTGTCTTTTTTTTGGATCAGCCTACTGTCTTAGCACACAAATGTTCCTTTTTTACTCATTTTACTCAACTGATGATGCTGGATGACAGACTAACCTGGTACTCCTCCGTGTGTTTGAGGAGCTGTTGCTCGGTTCGGATCACAGCCTGTGTTTGAGTCTGCAGCAAGCACTGGGTATGCTGAAGGGAGCTCATAAGCTCCTGACACAAAGACAGACACCGACACACACACACACACACAACACATAAATACACAAAGCCCACTGAGAGAGATGTATTACCGGCTTAGGGCCAGGATTACTATGAAATGTTACCACTGCAATTTTTTTTAGCAGTAGAAAATCTTAAACCTATAAGAGTAAAAACATTCTCTGTGGCTTGAACTTAAATTATGATTTTTATACTTTTCAAATATTGCACCTGGAAAAACAGTAGCCAAAAATGCTGTGCTAATAAACATACCTGCTTCTCGGCTCTTTCTACAGCAATTTCATTCCTGTACTTCTTATTCAGTTCGGTTTCCTACAAACACAGAGCCATCTAACTCTACAGTGACACACACTTACTTTACTCTTGGCATAATAAGAGAAAATATATTTTTAAATGTACCATGATCAGCCTTTGTTTAAGTTCCTGCAGCTGTTGTTTTTTTAGCAGGTAATTAGCACTTTTGTCTCCAGAGTTGTAGATGGACATGACTTTGCTTTTTGCCAGCTCGCTGTTCAGTCTCTCCACATCCTAATTAAAAAATGGTTTCGATTCAGACTCCTCTGATCACCTTAGAGTTTTCAAATCTACATCTTTGTTTGCTTTATTGCTGTTTTTTGGAAAGCTATTTTTCATAACCTCCTTGCATCAAGTTACGAGGGGCGTTCATGCCAAACCGGGACCTGAAATTTCTTGTGAAGGAAGACATAAAAGTAAATACCATTTACAGAAACGTCAAGCACAGTACGGTGATGAGACACTTAGGCCATGTCCACACATAACTGGGTATTTTAAGAAACTGAGATTTTTCCTCCGCGTTTTGGCCTTTCGTTCACATGCAAACGCAGGTTTTGTCGCTGGAAACGGTGGACATTTTTCCATCCAAGGTGAAGATTTTCCAAAACTCTGTTTTCAGTGGTGTTGTGTAGACAGGGAAACAGAGATTTTGGCTTGTTGTAAAGTCACCTTGTTCCAGTCTCTTTGATTTGAGGTCAGCTTTGTTTATGAGCCTATTTTGAGCAATGGCGGACTTGCATAAACATATAAACTGTGTTAACGTTGCTTACTGGACTTTGCTTTTGTGCCGGAATTTACTACGAAACTCACTGCTGCTATATACAAAACTCAGAAGACACAGACCCCACGGACACGATAATGACATTTTGTCTAGGCTTCTGATTGGCCCAGCACTTAGGGATCAGCACTTACAGCACTTAACACAAAGATATTTTAACATGTAGGCTGTGTGGACAGAATGATAAAAAAAAAACTAAGGAGAAAAATCACAGTTTTTAAAAAATACCTGGCTACGTGTGGACATGGCGTTAGCCGCATTAAAACATTAAAGTGGCACAAATATTTTAAAGAAAGCCGTACGTCCAGGAATGACGATCCCAGCCGAAGTGGCTCGGAGCCCACTGCAGTAGTTCCCGTGAACATTCAGCGAGTGGAGCACATGGTACTTGAAAATCAGTGGATAACTTCTTGTCAACTTTACGGGAACTGTATGCACAACCATTCACCAACACCATTTGCACGTTATAGGAACTCGGCTGGGAGTTATTGCCACATCACCCGTACAGTCCCGACCCCGCTCCAAGCCATTTCACATGGTTGGGAAACCTGTAAAGCAGTTCCTGGGAGGCAAGGGGTTTGGATGTGAAACAAGCAGTCCGATCATGGCTCTGGCCTGCTGAGAAAGCTTTCTGCCATAATGGCATTGAAGCAGTAGTGAAACCCTGGGATAAGTGCATTAGTGTAGCAGGGAACTATATAGAAAAATAAAGAGATGTTTTAGTCTCATTGCTGTGTCCTTTTAGTCTGTATAAGTCCTGGTTTGACTTGAACGCCCCTAGTGTTTAATTTAAGACCTGAAGGTTACTTTAGGCAATGGCAGATCAAATTATTGTTATCATTATTATTATTATTATTATTTTAGGCATACACTATGGTTTTAGCCTTTTTTCTCACATGGCCAAAATAAGAGAAATAAATATAATAATCTGTATTTGCATATAAATCATTTATTTATGGAAATGTTAAGACAATTATATATTACCTTTTTTAGGGCAGCAATTGTAGATTCTTGTTTTGTGTTGATGGAAACGAGTTTCTTGTTAATCCGCATCGCCTCTTCAACTTACAAATACAAAAAAAGGTTTATGCACATTATAACTTCATTAGCACTCAGTAGCATTTTTCAACTGCACTAATTAGACATACATGCTAAAGAAACAAGCCATACAGTCTGTAGAAGAGAAATCTTCCATAAACCACTGGTTGCCTTTAAAACCATGACTGCTTTACATAAATACTGATACTGTTGTTTAGAAGAAGCAGATAATAATGTTTATGATACCATCCATTTAACATAAACACTATTTAAACAGGACTTTACTAAATACCAGACAGGAACGATTACCTTTAATATGCAGACTCTCAATATCACTCGTGCAGACGTTCATAAAATAATACATTTCATCTAGGATGTGATGTTGTGAATAAAATAACTATCAAGTAGACAGGAATTTTATCCTGGATTCATCCTCGCAAAACTGGCTAAGGTTTCATGTTTCAAAATGCCGGCCAATTAACTGTGCTTTAATCTGGGATTCAACATAAACAGCTTAAAAACGTCACCCAAACACTCAGTATGAAGACCAGGCTTTTCTTTTCATTCTTATATCGTAGAATGAATTACTGCACAGTGAATATTCTCAAGTGGCAGACAGAAGGCTGAGAATACACTACCTACACAAATACACGACAGAAAACACTCCAAAATGTACGTACATCCCCCTGTTCAGCCAAGAAAGGTTTTAAAGGCCATTTTCATATAAGGAGGAATAATACACATGGGGGGAGGGTTGTTTTAGTACATTAATAATTTTGCATCATCTGCAATGATGCAGAAGCCTCTGTTTAATTTCTTGTAACTAATGCAAATAATAGGCTAGTGAAGTACCTTGGGAGATTTGTAAACAAAATCAAATATTGTGCTCCAACTACATGGGACATTGTGTTGTGAAAATGGTTTATGGGTGGCGCAGTGGTGTAGTGGTTAGAACTTTCGCCTTGCACCTCCAGGGATCTCTGTTTGCATTTTCTCCCCGTGCTTGGTGGGTTTCCTCCTACAGTCCGAAGACATGCACATTAGCTAATTGCTACACAAAAGAATCGCAATATTTAACTGTATCGATTTTCCCCATCCCTAGTGCAAAGGGAAAGTGCACACACCCTCTCACACAGTATGCCGATCAGCACATGCCTTTAGACTGTGGGACAAAAGGAAGCTGTCTGTCGACCTATGACAGACTCCCAAACCCCCAATCCTGAAGCAGTGAAGTGACAGTGCTTAGCACTAAGCCACCTTCATAAAGTGTAAATATTTCCTTACAGAAAGGAGAGCTGAGCAGAGATTTTAAATCCGTACACATTTTCCAGTTCAATTTAATTAACAAATTAATAAATTTAATTTATTCCATCCTACTACAGAGACTTATATAACCATATAAATATAATCAGAGAACAGAAAAAGGCTGCGTTTGAGTGTAATGGACTTCTTCTCTCTAGCATCTGGCCTACCATTTTGCTCCAGAATCTCATGGCCCTGTCTGACCACAGCACACTGCCTCGATATCGTCCTGAAACGCTTCTCCACCTCTCCCAGCTGATTCAGGTGGCTGTCCTTCGCCAGAGTCTGGAGCTGCACCTTCTGCTCCTGTAAAGATTTTGCACTTTTACGCCCCCTTTTGGTGAAATGGCTCTACATTAAAAAAAAAAAAACTCTAACAATAGGATCTAAGATAAAAACTGGGATCTTTCCTCTCTATATGTATGTTTTAAAGGCGTTTACAAAGGATCTAAATCATTAAGCAGCGAATGGGGTTGCTTTCTGGGGCAGAAGACCTTTGTTTAACATCTTGGCTGAGTTTATCTCCTCCCTGCCAGATAAGGTTTTCATTTATACACATGCCTGAGGGACTTTTATGAAAACCCCCTCCACCCCACCCACTTTCTATCGTTACTTTCTGATTGTCTGTATCAAACAGATTTTCTCTCCGTCACGTGAAAGGTTAAGCAGAGCGAAGCTCTGATATAAAATATTTTAATGGTGGTATTTTCTTCGCTGCACTGGCAGCTCAAGTGTCACACACTCCCTATCCGTTACTTGTGATGAGCCACTCTCTCCTCCCCACATCCTCCTCTTTAATTTCTCCCTCTCCCACTCGCTTCTGTCAACAATTTATATAATTGTAAACCCTTACCAGCTCGCATAGTTTCTTCTCCAAACTGTACTTGAACAACTGGAAAACAGTAGTAAAAGAAAAAAGTTTGCGAGACCTCTAAGTGAACTTAACTGTACATACAATATTCTGTACATGGTTATTCCTTCCGTTGTCACCCACTTACCGTTCACTTTATTAAAATCACACCATTAAATTCCTCCACCTTTTTTTGCAGTTTTCCATTCTGTCAATTATGTGGCTACGGCACTGTGCATCAAATAATACTGCTTTGCTCTGAGCTTTGATCATTAGGCATTAGAATAAAGAAAAGCAAAGTGTGATTTCTGGATGAAATACTTTGTTAATGAGAGTGATCAGAGAAGAATGACTAGACTGATTTGCGCTGATGGGACATCTATGGTAACTAAAATAAGTACTCTTTACAAACTTGCAGAACTGAAAAGCAGCACATCAATCCGTGAAATGGATGACTACAACAGCCTCATCAGGTTCAGCCAAGAACAGGAATGTGAGGCTATCTCAGGAACAGACTTATCCAATCTGAACAGCTGAAGACTGGAAAAAAATGTTTTTACACCATGTACTGATGGTCTACACCAGCATAATATCCATTTTGAAAGAACAGTGTATGTTGCACCAGTACAGGGCTACAGATTTGCAGAATCAATACCACCTGTTCTGCAACAATGGGGCGGCCCAAACCCCTTACTATATCTTTATAAATTTCATTAAAACAGTCGCACAATACCACCGAACACAAAACATGCATTATTATCTCTTAATCAGTGCTTGAACAGAGAGTGCTGAACACTGAAGACTGCATTCATCACCAATAGTGTGTAATTTCTCTGAAAAACTACCAAATAGACCCCCTCTCCACCCGAAAAGTACTGTAAGCCATGAAATGAAGTCTTTCTTCACAGATGTAGTGAAAAAAGAAAAAAAAAAGTTTCAAGGGTACAAAATAGAAAGTCGTGTCCTTATCTGCACATATCTTGCATGTACCTGCAGTGACTTCAGCTCCTCCTTCAGGCTGGTGATCTCTTTGTCCTTTAATTCAGCACTTAGTTGATGTTTGCCCTTGCAAATCCATTAGCACATCATTAGTCACATTTGCATACTACTACATACTATTACATACTACATTAACACAAGCTTTAGATTTAGGGGCGAACGATGAAAACCTACCTTGTCCAATTCTATTCCTTGAATCTGAGCCTGAAACTTAAAATTGTATTTACTCTTTAGTATATATATATATATATATATATATAGGCCTATATATTATATTACTTTATAACCTTTAAATTGTTTAGAGAAAAAGGCTAAAAACAGACCTGCTTTTTAACAGCGTCAAGAGATTCAGATTGCTCTTTCGTCATCCTGTTGATCTGATTTTGTAATGACTCCTAAAAATATTATAAAACATTTTATAATATCAATGCCTTAAAAAAATGTACATCAGACTCCTGTATGAAATACACACCTTTTGCCACTCTAGTTCTTGCTTCTCCAGGACGAGTGTACAGATCTGAGCCTCGTGACGTGTTTCAGCATCCTGCATATGTAAACCGTTCGCACAGGGAGATTCTCAGTTACCAAAAAAAAGACCTTTGTAACTCGAAATTGCCGATATTTACAATAAACCCTACTTTTTACTTAAAAAAAAAAGAAACAAGATATACACAAATCACATTTTAATGGCTTGTGCGGCATGTTTGGGAAACCAGCGGTGCATTAAAGAGGAGATATTAGCACAAAGACTTCCTCATCCTCCTACAGGAAAGGTAGAAGTCAATGGCTTTCTACACGGTCACTTTTTATATGGATGTAGGAGTTTATTTATATGTTCCCATTAAAGTGTGTTACAGCCATAGCACATACTTGAAAATACACACCAGGTAAAGCTAATAAATTCACTGGAGATTTTGGCTAGGAAAAGAGAGAGAGAGAGAGAGAGAGAGAGAGAGAGTGAGGACATTAAATTTGTTCATCGGAGTAAATCTTAAGAGGAGAAGAGCAGATTTATAAGCTGAAAATATATGAAAGGGTTTATAAAACTTAATACTATAAACCAAACTAAAAAGAACTAACTGCACAGAATTCTTAGGACAAAAAAAGAGTACTCGTGGCAGGTTATTATTCAAACAGATTAAATGATCCACATTGAATTTCCGCTCATATTTGTAATAGAAAAGTACTTAATTTACATCAAGTACTCAAAAATAAGAAGTACTTAATTAACATTAAAAGATGCACGATGTTATACAACCGAGTAAGATGAACCTGACAGCCGTCCTCTGCCTCAACCTTCAGCCCAATAAACCAGAGAACTACAAAGTGTTAGTTTAATGGCATGCCTGAGGAGCGGACTGATTTAATGCCTTTGTTCCCTAACAGCACGATAATAACAATAAAAAGGAGAGCGATCCGATGCTTAGTTTTGGTCCTACAACCTTTACGTGTACAGTGTCAGCGTTTAAGTGCTTGCTTGAGGGAAAACTGTTTTACAAGCTTGAAGACATGAATGTGGCAGGTTGTGCTTGCATGACCCCATGCTGATATGAATGCACTCGTCTACAAATGGACGAAAAAAGTGTTGCTATTGTCTACATTCAAAAACCCATAAGACCTCCACCCCCTTCCCAAACACATTATACCATTCTGTTCTATCTACCTATTTAACTGAACAGAACTGTTCTATAACTATGACTATAACTATAACTGAAGGGCACGGGCGGACTTGCAATCTTAAAATATGATGACATTTAGTGCATGGAATCATCTTCCTATCTGAAGATATCATAAAACTCAGAAAGAAAAAAAATAACTGTTTAAGATGTTGTGCATCTTGCTTTGTATGAGAAAGGAATTCAATAATTGTCATTTTTAATGCAAAAATATATAAATGATCAAAAAGCTAAGATGTGCCTAATCTTTTAGAGAAGAAACCAGAGCTTTATAGTGTCTGCATGCTGAGTCACTTTAAGACCTTACCAAAAACCAATTTTCTTAATAATGACTAAAAAGAAAGAAGATGATGTAAAGACTAATGGGCCATACCCTGTGAATATGCAATTCCTCCACTGCTTCAAGGAGACACGTCTTAAATTCAAGAAGCTGTACTGAAATTATTCCGCTCTCTGAATCAGGAACGATGTCAGATGATTCCAGTTCGTAGTTATGACATTCCAGGTCAATCTATTTTTTTTAAAGAACATATCTATGGCTTATTATATGAACTTATGTGAATCATGTATTATAGCTTCTACTTTTCTCTACCCACCTCAGACTCAGAATGATCAGTGCTAAACTCCATTTGTTGTTGAACAGAGCACCTGCGAAATCACAGAAATGCAGGATAATTGTGCAAAAAAATCAAATACAATAAAACAGGTCCATCATTTCAAACATTAGTGCATTGTGCATTGGGGCTCCGATTTGGATGAATCTCTGTAACCTATCAAGGTAAAAATGATGCCAGGCCGGGATTGTAATATGGGTCATAGCTATAAAACTGAATGGACAGATTGCATTGTCACTGAGGTGGAATTATACAAGTTATTTAATCTGACCTGTGGTTAGTCCCCTGTATCCTCACCGTTCATGACTTCAGAAGTGGGAGGTCTTCACATTGCCTAATGCTTTAATAGAAGGAAGGCTTTTGGCAGCCCATTTAGCCTGTGCCTTTATCAATCATGTGCAGGAATTAAATGATCCCGTTAGAATTTGCTACTATCACAAATGACCTGGGGGGGCGATGTCTTTATTTGCTTCTTCACTGATTCACTTCAGCAGATATTAAACAATTTTATAAGCCATGAAAGGCAAAATTAAAAGCACACCATCCATAAAATGGGATAATTCCCTGCCTAAAGCAGGATGGTTTGCATTACCTTCGGTGAACGGTTTCCTAACTGCGTGTGTCGGCAAGCTGTGGTCATAACTGGCTCGAAATTAGAGCAGGTAAATATTATATATAAGTCTTTTGTATGTCCAAGTCAAATGGAGTTTGTGTACAGAGATGTTGACGTTGACATAAGATACTACTACCTCCGCTAGATTCTGCACAACCATGAAAAAAAAGAGCCCAGATAGATTAGACCTGCCTGAATTACTTGAAAATTTACAGGAAATGTCTTCAACTTTCAACTTTCTTCAATGGAAGTCTAATGGCAAAATGTATTTACATCATAGAAACCCATGAGGGTCAAATTCACGATCTTGAGATTATGAGATTAACCATTACATACCTTCAGATTATGAAACTGACATGCTTCCTACTGCCCTTATGAGGCTATGAAAGAAAGATTCAATGAACCGACAGGCTGACCCTAGAGTGGACTCTCAGGTAAATGTACAAGAACCTGCAGGAATTACTTGACTCTTTAAAGAAACGTCTTTAACTTGCTTCATTGTGTATCTGGTGGTAAAATGGGTGACTGAAACTCTACCTTCAGCGCTAACGAGGACTCATGTAAATCGATAGGTGGAGACTATAGCAGAATCTCAGTTAATTTTAGAGTAACCTGATAGATCTTTAAAGGAAACTTCGTCAACTTGACTCTGGTGGCTAAAAAGGTTTCATCCCAGCTGCCCATGCATGGATCAAACTCACAAATTTAAGATTATGATACTGTCGCACTACATACTGCGTTAACGAGGCCACAGGAAAAGTCATAGTGAACTCATTTGAATGGATAGGCGGACCCTATAGCAATTAAATGCTGGAATTACTTGGATCTGTAGAGGAAACGTCTTCAACTTGCTTCATTGTCTGTCTCGCAGAAAAATGGTTTAACATCCCAGTTGCCCCTGCCCTGTGTGAGGATCAAAGACACGGCCTTCAGATTATGAGACTGACACGATACCTACTCCGTTAACGAGGAGATGGAAAAAAAAAGGTTCAACCTATAGTGGAATCTCAGGTAATAATACCTGCTGAAATTACTTGAATCATTAGAGGAACCTTCTTCAACTTGTATCAGTGTGTGTCTGGTGGCAAAACAGGTTGACATCCTAGCTACTCATGCCCCGTGTGAGGATCAAAGTCACAAACGTCAGATCATGAGAATGATGCCGTACCAACTGCGATAACAAGGCTGGCAAAAAAGGTCAAAGTGGATAGGTGGACCATATAACAGCATCTGAGCTAATTGAAAAAAATCTGTGGGATTTATTTGTATCAGTAAAGGGAACAACTTTAACTTGCTGCCCCCTGTGAGGATCGAACTAACGACCTTCAAAGTATGAGACTAACACGCTACCTACTGCACTAAAGAGGCTACAAACATGTTTATTCACTGATCTGATAAATTGAACCTATAGTGGAATCTCAGCTAATTATAACTGTTGAAATTGCTTGAATCAGTAGAGGAACCTTCTTCAACATGTGTCTGGTGGCAAAATCAGTTGACAAGTTAGCTACTCCTGCCACGTGTGAGGATCGCACTCACGACCTTCAGATTACGAGACTGACGCGCTACCTACTGCGTTACCGAGGCTGCTAAAAAAGCTATTTAATTAACTGTGAAGTTAATCCTATAGTGGAATCTCAGCTAATTATAACTGCTGAAATTGCTTGAATCAGTAACTTGCATCAGTCTGTGACTGCTGGCAAAATTGGATGAGATCTTAGCTGCCCTTGCCCCATGTGAGGATCAAACTCACGACCTTCAGATTATGAGACTGACGCACTACCTACTGCGCTAATGAGGCGACAAAAACACCTCAGCAATGATCTAACAAGTTGATCCTATATTGGAATCTCAGCTAATTATAACTGCTGAAATTGCTTGAATCAGTAGAGGAACCTTCTGCAACTTGCATCAGTCTGTGTCTGGTGGCAAAATTGGCTGAGATCTTACCTGCCCTTGACCCATGTGAGGATCGAACTCACGACCTTCAGATTATGAGACTGACGCGCTACCTACTGCGCTAATGAGTCGACAAAAGCACCTGTTCAATGATCTGACAGGTTGATCCTATAGTGGAATCTCAACTAATTATAACTGCTGAAATTGCTTGAATCAGTACAGGAAGCTTCTGCAACTTGCTTCAGTCTGTGTCTGGTGGAAAAATTGGCTGACACCTTAGCTGCGCTTGCCCCATGTGAGGGCTTGTCCTTCAGATTACGAGACTGACGCGCTACCTACTGCGTTAACGAGGCTGCTAAAATGGCTATTTAATTAACTGTGAAGTTAATCCTATAGTGGAATCTCAGCTAATTATAACTGCTGAAATTGCTTGAATCAGTAACTTGCATCAGTCTGTGACTGCTGGCAAAATTGGCTGAGATCTTAGCTGCCCTTGCCCCATGTGAGGATCAAACTCACAACCTTCAGATTATGAGACTGACACGCTACCTACTGCACTAACTAGGTGACGAAAACAACTCAGCAATGATCTAACAAGTTGATCCTATATTGGAATCTCAGCTAATTATAACAGCTGAAAATTGCTTGAATCAGTACAGGAACCTTCTGCAACTTGCTTCAGTCTGTGTCTGGTGGCAAAATTGGCTGAGATCTTAGCTGCGCTTGCTCCATGTGAGGGCTTGTCCTTCAGATTATGAGACTGACGCGCTACCTACTGCGCTAATGAGGTGACAAAAGCACCTATTCAATGATCTGACAGGTTGATCCTATAGTGGAATCTCAACTAATTATAACTGCTGAAATTGCTTGAATCAGTACAGGAACCTTCATCAAGTTGCGTCAGTCTGTGTCTGGTGGCAAAATTGGCTGACGTCTTAGCTGCCCTTGCCCCATGTGAGGATCGAACTCACGACTTTCAGATTATGAGACTGACGCGCTACATACTGCGATAACGAGGCTATGAAAACGCCTAATCAATGATCTGACAGGTTGATCCTATAGTGGAATCTCAACTAATTATAACTGCTGAAATTGCTTGAATCAGTTCAGGAAGCTTCTACAACTTGCTTCAGTCTGTGTCTGGTGGCAAAATTGGTTGACATCGTAGCTGCCCTTGCCCCATGTGAGGATCGAACTCACGACCTTCAGATTATGAGACTGAAACGCTACCTACTGCACTAATGATGCGTCAAAAACACCTAAGCAATGATCTGACAGGTTGATCCTATAGTGGAATCTCAACTAATTATAACTGCTGAAATTGCTTGAATCAGTTCAGGAACCTTCTGCAACTTGCTTCAGTCTGTGTCTGGTGGCAAAATTGGCTGAGATCTTAGCTGCGCTTGCCCCATGTGAGGGGTTGTCCTTTAGATTATGAGACTGACGCGCTACCTACTGCGCTAATGAGGCGAGAAAAGCACCTATTCAATGATCTGACAGGTTGATCCTATAGTGGAATCTCTAACTAATCTCAACTATAACTGCTTGAATCAGTACAGGAACCTTCTGCAACATGCTTCAGTCTGTGTCTGGTGGCAAAATTGGCTGACACCTTAGCTGCCCTTGCCCCATGTGAGGATCGAACTCACGACCTTCAGATTACGAGACTGACGCACTACCTACTGCGCTAACAAGGCTATGAAAATAACTAATCAATGATCTGACAGGTTGATCCTATAGTGGAATCTCAACTAATTATAACTGCTGAAATTGCTTGAATCAGTACAGGAACCTTCTGCAACTTGCTTCAGTCTGTGTCTGGTGGCAAAATTGGCTGAGATCTTAGCTGCGCTTGCCCCATGTGAGGGCTTGTCCTTCAGATTATGAGACTGACGCGCTACCTACTGCGCTAATGAGGCGACAAAAGCACCTATTCAATGATCTGACAGGTTGATCCTATAGTGGAATCTCAACTAATTATAACTGCTGAAATTGCTTGAATCAGTACAGGAACCTTCTGCAACTTGCTTCAGTCTGTGTCTGGTGGCAAAATTGGCTGACATCTTAGCTGCCCTTGCCCCATGTGAGGATCGAACTCATGACCTTCAGATTATGAGACTGACGCGCTACCTACTGCGCTATTGAGGCGACCGAAGCACCTATTCAATGATCTGACAGGTTGATCCTATAGTGGAATCTCAACTAATTATAACTGCTGAAATTGCTTGAATCAGTTCAGGAAGCTGCAAAATTGGCTGAAATCTTAGCTGCCCTTGGCCCATGTGAGGATCGAACTCACGACCTTCAGATTATGAGACTGACGCGCTACCTACTGCGCTAATGAGGCGACAAAAACGCCTGTTCAATGATCTAACAAGTTTATGCTATAGTGGAATCTTAACTAATTATAACTGCTGAAATTGCTTGAATCAGTACAGGAACCTTCTGCAACTTGCTTCAGTTTGTGTCTGGTGGCAAAATTGCCTGAGATCTTAGCTGCGCTTGCCCCATGTGAGGGGTTGTCCTTCAGATTATGAGACTGACGCGCTACCTACTGCGCTAATGAGGCGACAAAAGCACCTATTCAATGATCAGACATGTTGATCCTATAGTGGAATCTCTAACTAATCTCAACTATAACTGCTTGAATCAGTACAGGAACCTTCTGCAACATGCTTCAGTCTGTGTCTGGTGGCAAAATTGGCTGACACCTTAGCTGCCCTTGCCCCATGTGAGGATCGAACTCACGACCTTCAGATTATGAAACTGACGCGCTACCTACTGCGCTAACGAGGCTATGAAAATACCTAATCAATGATCTGACAGGTTGATCCTATAGTGGAATCTCAACTAATTATAACTGCTGAAATTGCTTGAATCAGTACAGGAACCTTCTGCAACTTGCTTCAGTCTGTGTCTGGTGGCAAAATTGGCTGAGATCTTAGCTGCGCTTGCCCCATGTGAGGATCGAACTCACGACCTTCAGATTATGAGACTGACGCGCTACCTTCTGCGCTAATGAGGCGACAAAAACACCTATTCAATGATCGGACAAGTTGATCCTATAGTGGAATCTCAACTAATTATAATTGCTGAAATTGCTTGAATCAGTAGAGGAACCTTATGCAACTTGCTTCAGTCTGTGTCTGGTGGCAAAATTAGCTGACATCTTAGCTGCCCTTGCCCCATGTGAGGATCGAACTCACGACCTTCAGATTATGAGACTGACGCGCTACCTACTGCGCTAATGAGGCGACAAAAACACCTATTCAATGATCTGACAAGTTGATCATATAGTGGAATCTCAGCTAAATTTAACTGCTGAAATTGCTTGAATCAGTACAGGAACCTTCTGCAACTTGCTTCAGTCTGTGTCTGGTGGCAAAATTGGCTGAAATCTTAGCTGCCCTTGCCCCATGTGAGGATCGAACTCACGACCTTCAGATTATGAGACTGACACGCTACTTACTGCGCTAAGGAGGCGACAAAAACACCTATTTAATGATCTGACAAGTTGATCATATAGTGGAATCTCAGCTAAATTTAACTGCTGAAATTGCTTGAATCAGTAGAGGAACCTTCTGCAACTTGCTTCAGTCTGTGTCTGGTGGCAAAATTGGCTGACATCTTAGCTGCTCTTGCCCCATGTGAGGATCGAACTTCAGATTATGAGACTGATGCGCTACCTACTGCGCTAACGAGGCTATGAAAATACCTAATCAATGATCTGACAGGTTGATCCTATAGTGGAATCTCAACTAATTATAACTGCTGAAATTGCTTGAATCAGTAGAGGAACCTTCTGCAACTTGCTTCAGTCTGTGTCTGGTGGCAAAATTGGCTGATATCTTAGCTGCGCTTGCCCCATGTGAGGATCGAACTCACGACCTTCAGATTATGAGACTGAAACGCTACCTACTGCACTAATAATGCGCCAAAAACATCTATTCAATGATCTGACAGGTTGGTCCTATAGTGCAATCTCAACTAATTATAACTGCTGAAATTGCTTGAATCAGTACAGGAACCTTCTGCAACTTGCTTCAGTCTGTGTCTGATGGCAAAATTGGCTGAGATCTTAGCTGCGCTTGCCCCATGTGAGGATCGAACTCACGACCTTCAGATTATGAGACTGACGCGCTACCTACTGCGCTAACGAGGCGACAAAAACACCTATTCAATGATCTGACAAGTTGATCATATAGTGGAATCTCAGCTAAATTTAACTGCTGAAATTGCTTGAATCAGTAGAGGAACCTTCTGCAACTTGCTTCAGTGTGTGTCTGGTGGCAAAATTGGCTGACATCTTAGCTGCCCTTGACCCATGTGAGGATAGAACTCACAACCTTCAGATTATGAGACTGACGCGCTACCTACTGCGCTAATGAGGCGACAAAAGCACCTATTCAATGATCTGACAGGTTGATCCTATAGTGGAATCTCTAACTAATCTCAACTATAACTGCTGAAATTGCTTGAATCAGTACAGGAACCTTCTGCAACTTGCTTCAGTCTGTGTCTGGTGGCAAAATTGGCTGAAATCTTAGCTGCCCTTGCCCCATGTGAGGATCGAACTCACGACCTTCAGATTATGAGACTGACGCGCTACCTACTGCGCTAATGAGGCGACAAAAACACCTATTCAATGATCTGACAAGTTGATCATATAGTGGAATCTCAGCTAAATTTAACTGCTGAAATTGCTTGAATCAGTACAGGAACCTTTCAGTCTGTGTCTGGTGGCAAAATTGGCTGAAATCTTAGCTGCCCTTGCCCCATGTGAGGATCGAACTCACGACCTTCAGATTATGAGACTGACGCGCTACCTACTGCACTAATAATGCGTCAAAAACACCTATTCAATGATCTGACAGGTTGATCCTATAGTGCAATCTCAACTAATTATAACTGCTGAAATTGCTTGAATCAGTACAGGAACCTTCTGCAACTTGCTTCAGTCTGTGTCTGGTGGCAAAATTGGCTGAGATCTTAGCTGCGCTTGCCCCATGTGAGGGCTTGTCTCTTCAGATTATGAGACTGACGCGCTACCTACTGCGCTAATGAGGTGACAAAAGCACCTATTCAATGATCTGACAGGTTGATCCTATAGTGGAATCTCAACTAATTATAACTGCTGAAATTGCTTGAATCAGTACAGGAACCTTCTGCAACTTGCTTCAGTCTGTGTCTGGTGGCAAAATTGGCTGACACCTTAGCTGCCCTTGCCCCATGTGAGGATCGAACTCACGACCTTCAGATTACGAGACTGACGCACTACCTACTGCGCTAACGAGGCTATGAAAACAACTAATCAATGATCTGACAGGTTGATCCTATAGTGGAATCTCAACTAATTATAACTGCTGAAATTGCTTGAATCAGTACAGGAACCTTCTGCAACTTGCTTCAGTCTGTGTCTGGTGGCAAAATTGGCTGAGATCTTAGCTGCGCTTGCCCCATGTGAGGATCGAACTCACGACCTTCAGATTATGAGACTGACGCGCTACCTTCTGCGCTAATGAGGCGACAAAAACACCTATTCAATGATCGGACAAGTTGATCCTATAGTGGAATCTCAACTAATTATAATTGCTGAAATTGCTTGAATCAGTAGAGGAACCTTATGCAACTTGCTTCAGTCTGTGTCTGGTGGCAAAATTGGCTGACATCTTAGCTGCCCTTGCCCCATGTGAGGATCGAACTCACGACCTTCAGATTATGAGACTGACGCGCTACCTACTGCGCTAATGAGGCGACAAAAACACCTATTCAATGATCTGACAAGTTGATCATATAGTGGAATCTCAGCTAAATTTAACTGCTGAAATTGCTTGAATCAGTAGAGGAACCTTCTGCAACTTGCTTCAGTCTGTGTCTGGTGGCAAAATTGGCTGACATCTTAGCTGCTCTTGCCCCATGTGAGGATCGAACTTCAGATTATGAGACTGACGCGCTACCTACTGCGCTAACGAGGCTATGAAAATACCTAATCAATGATCTGACAGGTTGATCCTATAGTGGAATCTCAACTAATTATAACTGCTGAAATTGCTTGAATCAGTAGAGGAACCTTCTGCAACTTGCTTCAGTCTGTGTCTGGTGGCAAAATTGGCTGATATCTTAGCTGCCCTTGCCCCATGTGAGGATCGAACTCACGACCTTCAGATTATGAGACTGAAACGCTACCTACTGCACTAATAATGCGCCAAAAACATCTATTCAATGATCTGACAGGTTGGTCCTATAGTGCAATCTCAACTAATTATAACTGCTGAAATTGCTTGAATCAGTACAGGAACCTTCTGCAACTTGCTTCAGTCTGTGTCTGATGGCAAAATTGGCTGAGATCTTAGCTGCGCTTGCCCCATGTGAGGATCGAACTCACGACCTTCAGATTATGAGACTGACGCGCTACCTACTGCGCTAACGAGGCGACAAAAACACCTATTCAATGATCTGACAAGTTGATCATATAGTGGAATCTCAGCTAAATTTAACTGCTGAAATTGCTTGAATCAGTAGAGGAACCTTCTGCAACTTGCTTCAGTCTGTGTCTGGTGGCAAAATTGGCTGACATCTTAGCTGCTCTTGCCCCATGTGAGGATCGAACTCACGACCTTCAGATTATGAGACTGACGCGCTACCTACTGCGCTAACTAGGCTATGAAAATACCTAATCAATGATCTGACAGGTTGATCCTATAGTGGAATCTCAACTTATTATAACTGCTGAAATTGCTTGAATCAGTACAAGAACCTTCTGCAACTTGCTTCAGTCTGTGTCTGGTGGCAAAATTAGCTGAGATCTTAGCTGCCCTTGCCCCATTTGAGAATAGAACTCACGACCTTCAGATTATGAGACTGAAACGCTACCTACTGCACTAATGATGCGTCAAAAACACCTATTCAATGATCTGACAGGTTGGTCCTATAGTGCAATCTCAACTAATTATAACTGCTGAAATTGCTTGAATCAGTAAAATTGGCTGAGATCTTAGCTGCGCTTGCCCCATGTGAGGGCTTGTCCTTCAGATTATGAGACTGACGCGCTACCTACTGCGCTAATGAGGCGACAAAAACACCTATTCAATGATCTGACAAGTTGATCATATAGTGGAATCTCAGCTAAATTTAACTGCTGAAATTGCTTGAATCAGTAGAGGAACCTTCTGCAACTTGCTTCAGTCTGTGTCTGGTGGCAAAATTGGCTGACATCTTAGCTGCTCTTGCCCCATCTGAGGATCGAACTCACGACCTTCAGATTATGAGACTGACACGCTACCTACTGCGCTAACGAGGCTATGAAAATACCTAATCAATGATCTGACAGGTTGATCCTATAGTGGAATCTCAACTAATTATAACTGCTGAAATTGCTTGAATCAGTAGAGGAACCTTCTGCAACTTGCTTCAGTGTGTGTCTGGTGGCAAAATTGGCTGACATCTTAGCTGCCCTTGACCCATGTGAGGATAGAACTCACAACCTTCAGATTATGAGACTGACGCGCTACCTACTGCGCTAATGAGGCGACAAAAGCACCTATTCAATGATCTGACAGGTTGATCCTATAGTGGAATCTCTAACTAATCTCAACTATAACTGCTGAAATTGCTTGAATCAGTACAGGAACCTTCTGCAACTTGCTTCAGTCTGTGTCTGGTGGCAAAATTGGCTGAAATCTTAGCTGCCCTTGCCCCATGTGAGGATCGAACTCACGACCTTCAGATTATGAGACTGACGCGCTACCTACTGCGCTAATGAGGCGACAAAAACACCTATTCAATGATCTGACAAGTTGATCATATAGTGGAATCTCAGCTAAATTTAACTGCTGAAATTGCTTGAATCAGTACAGGAACCTTTCAGTCTGTGTCTGGTGGCAAAATTGGCTGAAATCTTAGCTGCCCTTGCCCCATGTGAGGATCGAACTCACGACCTTCAGATTATGAGACTGACGCGCTACCTACTGCACTAATAATGCGTCAAAAACACCTATTCAATGATCTGACAGGTTGATCCTATAGTGCAATCTCAACTAATTATAACTGCTGAAATTGCTTGAATCAGTACAGGAACCTTCTGCAACTTGCTTCAGTCTGTGTCTGGTGGCAAAATTGGCTGAGATCTTAGCTGCGCTTGCCCCATGTGAGGGCTTGTCCTTCAGATTATGAGACTGACGCGCTACCTACTGCGCTAATGAGGCGACAAAAGCACCAATTCAATGATCTGACAGGTTGATCTTATAGTGGAATCTCAACTAATTATAACTGCTGAAATTGCTTGAATCAGTACAGGAACCTTCTGCAACTTGCTTCAGTCTGTGTCTGGTGGCAAAATTGGCTGAGATCTTAGCTGCGCTTGCCCCATGTGAGGGCTTGTCCTTCAGATTATGAGACTGACGCGCTACCTACTGCGCTAATGAGGCGACAAAAGCACCTATTCAATGATCTGACAGGTTGATCCTATAGTGGAATCTCTAACTAATCTCAACTATAACTGCTTGAATCAGTACAAGAACCTTCTGCAACTTGCTTCAGTCTGTGTCTGGTGGCAAAATTGGCTGAAATCTTAGCTGCCCTTGCCCCATGTGAGGATCGAACTCACGACCTTCAGATTATGAGACTGACGCGCTACCTACTGCGCTAATGAGGCGACAAAAACACCAATTCAATGATCTGACAGGTTGATCCTATAGTGGAATCTCTAACTAATCTCAACTATAACTGCTGACATTGCTTGAATCAGTACAGGAAGCTTCTGCAACTTGCTTCAGTCTGTGTCTGGTGGCAAAATTGGCTGAAATCTTAGCTGCCCCTGCCCCATGTGAGGATCGAACTCACGACCTTCAGATTATGAGACTGACGCGCTACCTACTGCGCTAATGAGGCGACAAAAACACCTATTCAATGATCTGACAAGTTGATCATATAGTGGAATCTCAGCTAAATTTAACTGCTGAAATTGCTTGAATCAGTACAGGAACCTTCTGCAACTTGCTTCAGTCTGTGTCTGGTGGCAAAATTAGCTGACATCTTAGCTGCCCTTGCCCCATGTGAGGATCGAACTCACAACCTTCAGATTAAGAGACTGACGCGCTACCTACTGCGCTAATGAGGCGACAAAAGCACCTATTCAATGATCTGACAGGTTGATCCTATAGTGGAATCTCTAACTAATCTCAACTATAACTGCTGAAATTGCTTGAATCAGTACAGGAACCTTCTGCAACATGCTTCAGTCTGTGTCTGGTGGCAAAATTGACTGACACCTTAGCTGCCCTTGCCCCATGTGAGGATCGAACTCACGACCTTCAGATTATGAGACTGACGCGCTACCTACTGCGCTAACAAGGCTATGAAAATACCTAATCAATGATCTGACAGGTTGATCCTATAGTGGAATCTCAACTAATTATAACTGCTGAAATTGCTTGAATCAGTACAAGAACCTTCTGCAACTTGCTTCAGTCTGTGTCTGGTGGCAAAATTGGCTGAGATCTTAGCTGCGCTTGCCCCATGTGAGTGCTTGTCCTTCAGATTATGAGACTGACGCGCTACCTACTGCGCTAATGAGGCGACAAAAGCACCTATTCAATGATCTGACAGGTTGATCCTATAGTGGAATCTCTAACTAATCTCAACTATAACTGCTTGAATCAGTACAAGAACCTTCTGCAACTTGCTTCAGTCTGTGTCTGGTGGCAAAATTGGCTGAAATCTTAGCTGCCCTTGCCCCATGTGAGGATCGAACTCACGACCTTCAGATTATGAGACTGAAACGCTACCTACTGCACTAATGATGCGTCAAAAACACCTATTCAATGATCTGACAGGTTGGTCCTATAGTGGAATCTTAACTAATTATAACTGCTGAAATTGCTTGAATTTAGTACAGGAAGCTTCTGCAACTTGCTTCAGTCTGTGTCTGGTGGCAAAATTGGCTGAAATCTTAGCTGCCCCTGCCCCATGTGAGGATCGAACTCACGACCTTCAGATTATGGGACTGACGCGCTACCTACTGCGCTAATGAGGCGACAAAAACACCTATTCAATGATCTGACAAGTTGATCATATAGTGGAATCTCAGCTAAATTTAACTGCTGAAATTGCTTGAATCAGTACAGGAACCTTTCAGTCTGTGTCTGGTGGCAAAATTGGCTGAAATCTTAGCTGCCCTTGCCCCATGTGAGGATCGAACTCACGACCTTCAGATTATGAGACTGACGCGCTACCTACTGCACTAATAATGCGTCAAAAACACCTATTCAATGATCTGACAGGTTGATCCTATAGTGCAATCTCAACTAATTATAACTGCTGAAATTGCTTGAATCAGTACAGGAACCTTCTGCAACTTGCTTCAGTCTGTGTCTGGTGGCAAAATTGGCTGAGATCTTAGCTGCGCTTGCCCCATGTGAGGGCTTGTCCTTCAGATTATGAGACTGACGCGCTACCTACTGCGCTAATGAGGCGACAAAAGCACCTATTCAATGATCTGACAGGTTGATCCTATAGTGGAATCTCAACTAATTATAACTGCTGAAATTGCTTGAATCAGTACAGGAACCTTCTGCAACTTGCTTCAGTCTGTGTCTGGTGGCAAAATTGGCTGACACCTTAGCTGCCCTTGCCCCATGTGAGGATCGAACTCACGACCTTCAGATTATGAAACTGACGCGCTACCTACTGCGCTAACGAGGCTATGAAAATACCTAATCAATGATCTGACAGGTTGATCCTATAGTGGAATCTCAACTAATTATAACTGCTGAAATTGCTTGAATCAGTACAGGAACCTTCTGCAACTTGCTTCAGTCTGTGTCTGGTGGCAAAATTGGCTGAGATCTTAGCTGCGCTTGCCCCATGTGAGGATCGAACTCACGACCTTCAGATTATGAGACTGACGCGCTACCTTCTGCGCTAATGAGGCGACAAAAACACCTATTCAATGATCGGACAAGTTGATCCTATAGTGGAATCTCAACTAATTATAATTGCTGAAATTGCTTGAATCAGTAGAGGAACCTTATGCAACTTGCTTCAGTCTGTGTCTGGTGGCAAAATTAGCTGACATCTTAGCTGCCCTTGCCCCATGTGAGGATCGAACTCACGACCTTCAGATTATGAGACTGACACGCTACTTACTGCGCTAAGGAGGCGACAAAAACACCTATTCAATGATCTGACAAGTTGATCATATAGTGGAATCTCAGCTAAATTTAACTGCTGAAATTGCTTGAATCAGTACAGGATCCTTTCAGTCTGTGTCTGGTGGCAAAATCGGCTGAAATCTTAGCTGCCCTTGCCCCATGTGAGGATCGAACTCACGACCTTCAGATTATGAGACTGACACGCTACTTACTGCGCTAAGGAGGCGACAAAAACACCTATTTAATGATCTGACAAGTTGATCATATAGTGGAATCTCAGCTAAATTTAACTGCTGAAATTGCTTGAATCAGTAGAGGAAACTTCTGCAACTTGCTTCAGTCTGTGTCTGGTGGCAAAATTGGCTGACATCTTAGCTGCTCTTGCCCCATGTGAGGATCGAACTTCAGATTATGAGACTGATGCGCTACCTACTGCGCTAACGAGGCTATGAAAATACCTAATCAATGATCTGACAGGTTGATCCTATAGTGGAATCTCAACTAATTATAACTGCTGAAATTGCTTGAATCAGTAGAGGAACCTTCTGCAACTTGCTTCAGTCTGTGTCTGGTGGCAAAATTGGCTGATATCTTAGCTGCCCTTGCCCCATGTGAGGATCGAACTCACGACCTTCAGATTATGAGACTGAAACGCTACCTACTGCACTAATAATGCGCCAAAAACATCTATTCAATGATCTGACAGGTTGGTCCTATAGTGCAATCTCAACTAATTATAACTGCTGAAATTGCTTGAATCAGTACA
>QNUK01002279.1:5000-16156 GCA_013621035.1 Clarias magur | reverse complement strand
CTTGTAGCTATATTTCTTCTTTGTTTTTTAGCCAGACAAGGTATATGCCTGTATGGGACCCATTAATTTTCCTCGCCTGACTGTGCATGCGGTGTCCCCATTGTGATGTTGCTGTCCATGGACCTGCCAGAGTACCGCACAAGACTGGCAGAGGTGTTTATCCTCATCGACAGGCGAGGAGTAATCAACTGTATGCAACTGAAATTAAATCTTTGTTGCATCTTCAATGACCGATTCAAATACCGATGTACCTTCTTGCCTTCAAACTTGAGCAGATTTTTTTTTTGGGGGGGAACTCTTAAATCTGGGTGAGGCTCTTGGTCTTGGGGGCTTCCTCTGGAAGCATATGGGTAGCCAACTTGGCTGCAGGGAGCAGATTGATCAAGCAGTCCTAGGTTCTTTGTGGGGGGTGTCCAAGTTTTTGGCACTTGCTCTTTGAGTATACCTTCCTATAAGTCCACCTGTTCGTGAAAGACTGAGAAAGGGGGTTGTGGATGTTTTAGTTAACTTAGATGCTATGACTCTATCTGCTCGAAAAAAATGCCACAAGTATCCCACGCATTTCCCCAAATGTACTGCTGCCTATTATGGAACGATCACCACTTAGCACATCATACAGCTCTTCGGTCGTCACATCGTACAGCTCACTGTGTGCCTTTAATTTCTGTGCCACAAGGGTGGTTCCTAGCAATGTTTGCAACAGAAAGAAACGATGAGGTGAGCTGGGAAGTTCCAGGAATTCAAACACATCCTGTACACACATACACACTCACACGCACACACACACACACACACACACACACACACACACACACACACACACACACACACACACACATGCACTACAATCTATACACACAAACACTAGACACCCACATCCTACACACTTACATCTTAGACTTACACATACTACACATAAACACAACCAGTACACATGCTTTCTAGACATATAAACACATATGCTCAATACAAACATATACTCACATCCCAATTAGACATAGCACACACACAATACACATAATAAATAAATAATAACCACAGACAAACACACATCTCACACACATCCTACGCATGTCTACACACATGTCTATACACATCCTAGAATCCTGCTCAAGCTCCAGCGCCATTACAGTTGCCATGAAACCCGTCTGACATTGTGTGACAGCTAACAATGCCTAACTAGAAAGAGACGTCCAGCCATTAAACTTATGTGATATTTGTTCAAGAGGTTGTACCGTGCTAAAAAGTCACACAGATTGTGAGGTGCAACCAAGTTGTGACCACAGTTTCATTTTCCTCATTCATCAACTCTTTAAAGTATTCCTTCCATCTTCCCATCACGCTCCTGGCATCTGTCAGTACTTTTCCATCGTTATCTTTAATCACTCTAACATGCTGCACATCCTTCCCATCTCTATCTCTCTGATTCACGAACCTGTACAGATCCATGGTAAAACAAATTGTACCTTGATCCTAAGCTTCTAGCCTTGCTACCTGTCCACCTTTTCTCCTGGACACACAGTATGTCCACCTTCCTTCTCTGCATCATGTCAACCAACTCTCTTGCCTTCCCTGTCATTGTCCCAACATTCAAATTCCCCACTATCACTCCTAAACTCATGCCTCCTCTCCTTTGTCGACCAACAGTAGCCTAATTTCCACCAGCAGCCTGTAGGTCAAAAGCACTGGTGGAGGTCGTTATTAACCCGGGCCGCGACCGATCCAGTATGGAAATGAAATTGGTTTGACAAAAAGCATAATTGATTTGACAAATGTTTTACGTCGGATGCCGTTCCTGACACAACCCTCTGCATTTATCCAGACTTGGGGCTGGCACAAGAAGACACTCTGGATTGCATTGCTTGTAAATTTATTCTTTTTATTTTAAAAGGCCGCATGGCCAACTTATTGGCCTTCATCTTCAGAGAGCTCCTCGGTGGACAACCAGACCGGGGAATAATATGTGCCTGGTTTGGACGCATAAGCGTTCCACAACTGACCATGCATGCCGGGTCCCCACTGGGATATTGATGGTGATAGACCCGCCAGAGTGCTGCACAGAACTGGCATGAGCAAGCTTGAGGAGGTGTTTATCTTCATTAACTGGGGAGTGACCGGTGTTACGCAACCGAAATTGCCCAATGGCCCGACGTACTGATGTACATTCTTGACATCAACCTTTAGCAGCAGGTTCTTGGGGAACTTCTAGACCCACTGTGAGGTACTGGGTCTTGGGGGCTTGCTCTGGGAACGTGGGTAGATGGTAGGCCAAACTGGCTGCAAATTGATCATGCAATCCTAGGTTCTTTGTGGGAGGAAGAGTGCAATTTTTGTCCCTACCTCTTTGAGAATACCTCCTATAAGTCCAGCTGTTTGTGAAACACTGGTGAAGGGGGGTGTTGGTGGATGAGATTGCTCAGACCCTATGATTCTATCTTCTTGACAAGATGGCACGAGTAACCCACCCATTTCCACAAACGTACCGTGGCGTACTATGGAACGCTCACCACCTAGCATATCATACAGCCATTTGGCCTCCTCTGAACACACCAGACAAAAATGTCTCCAAACTCACACATGACACAAACATCTTAAAAAACAACAACAACACATATATGCACAAACACACACACACATACACAGCACAGACATGAACTCCACAAATTACACTGTAATTACCTAAAGACACTCACAAACTTTACATACATATCCTAAACATACCCCACACTCACCCACACAGACACACAGTTCACACACAGACGACATAGACACGACACACACAAACATACATTACTACACACACTACATATACTACACACACACATGTACTCACACACATGTGTACACACACTATAAACAAACACTGACACACACAAACTACTCATCCTACACGTACCGTACACATCCTACACACACACACATCTTACACACAGTACACATCCTATACACACCCCATTCCTCCTGCACAAATGAAGACCGGGCCCAAGCACCTGCGCCATTGCAGTCGTCACCATGCAATCACTAGCAATGACACATAGAAAGAGATGTCCAACCCCGACGATAACTTAAGTCATATTTAGTGACATCATTGTCCAGTGGGTTTTAGGGGTCTCAACATGCTCAAAAGTCACTCAGGTTGTGCGGTGCATCTGGGTGCCTATGACCAACACTTTTATTTTTGGGCCCTCTCATCATTGCTTTCAAATATATTTCTTCTTTTTATTTTTTTAAAAGGCTGCAGGGCCAACTCCTAGGTTTTCATCTTCTGACAGAACTTCTTGTTGGACTTCCAGACTGTTGTATGGTATTCGCCAGCCTGAGACCCACGAGTGTTCAATGTACCTACCAGAGGGCTGCACAGTACTGGCTTGAGCAAGCTTGAGGTGGGGTTCATCTTCATCGACCAGAGAATGACCGGTGGTAAGCAACCAAAATGAATGCTAGTTGTATCTTATATGGCCTGATGTACTTCTTGGCATACACCTTCAGCAGGAAGTTCTTTGGGGATCTTTCAGACCCATTGTCCTGGGTGAGGCTCCGGGCCTAAGGGCTCTTGCTCTGAGAACATGGGTAGACGGTGGCCAAATTGGGGCCTACAGGGAGCAGCTTGATCATCCTAGGTTCTTCGTGGGGCTGACGGTGGAAGTTTTGGCCCTACCTCCTTGAGAATACCTGAGAACTAGTCCACCTGTTGTGGGTGGTTCAGATAGCTCTATGTGACTTTAGTATGCTCTAGATAGCTCTAGTATGACCCTAACTGCTTGACAAAGTGTCATGAGTAAACCATTAATTTCAACAAACGTACTGCGGTCGCAGCAAACAGCAGCGATAAGCTGAATTGGCCAGATTTGGAGTTCCAGGAATTACCTACTGTAGCCAAGCATGGTAAATCTGTGACACCTATCATGTCTGCCTAGATGTGAAATGCCTAGTTACAGGTTCATGTTCTTGATCAACCGACCAGTGTTTACAGTTTGATGATTCTGGGAACCTGGTTCTGAAGCAGGTGAAAACCTGGCCAATAGAAACCTGCACTGTTGTTTTGAGAATACTTTTAGGAAGGCTGCAACTTACAGCAACTTGACTGACTTGGAGGAGTACACATCAGCGATCAGTTGCTTCAACCAGCGCACCGATGATGTTGCTATCTCCAAGAACATCATCTCATGAACAACCAGAAACTTCACTGGATTTACTGTGGAGGTGTGTGCACTTGTGAAGACCCAAGACTTCACCATCAGAATAGCAAGGGCCAACCTTTCCCGGGCCATAGAGACGAAGCGCGCACATGCCCAGAGAATGCTCATCCAGTCATGTGGCAGGGCATACAAGCCATCACCACCAAAAAGACATCACCAAAGGGAACTCACCATCACCTGCCTGTGACAGTGACGGCTCCATTCAATTCCTCAAATTGCAGAGGCTAACAGTCTGATGTAGGCACAACAACTTGTTTCTGAACCTTGCTAAAATCACATGGACATGACTGTTGACTTCTGGAGGACACAGAGCGGCAACCGATGAACATCAGCTGCTCCTGTGTGGAGATCGTCAACAGCACCAAATTCCTGGTTGGCCATCTGGAGGAGAACCTCACTTGGTCCCTCAACACCAACTCCTTGCACACGATAGCATAAAAACATCTTCTCTTCCTGAGATGGCTGAGGATGGTTCAGCTTCCACTACCGATCCTTACCACTTTCTATAGAGGGACTATCGAGAGAATCCCGAGCAGCTGCATCACAGTCTGGTGTTCCTCTCGGACCGCAAGACCTTACAGCGGATAGTGAGAACAGTAGAAGAGGTCACTGGGGACACACAGATCACACTCACTCTTCACCCTCCTGCCATCTGGAAAAAGATAGCAAACTATCGGTAACTCACATCCAGACTGTGCAACAGCCGCTTTGCACAAGACATCCATCTCCTCAACAAAAAAATTACTGGACTGATAAACAAGAACAAACACACACACACGCACACAATCACTCAGATAACTGAGAACATTGAGACTGAACTTATAAACAACACACGCGCAAACACACTGATCGACAACCATCTAACAAATTGTCCATACTGACTGAAAAGATAAACTGAAATAACTGATTATGCACACTGATCAACAACCATCTATAAATGGTTTCTGCAATTGCTCTTTTGCACAATATCCATTACTTGTTATAGGCACAAAACTATTTGATCTTTGTTGCTACTTCAAAGGAATGTCTCCTGATGTCCTCAACTCATTACATCATCAGCACAAAGTAATGAAATGTGTCATGTTGTCACGTTGTTATTTTGTTACTCTTGTTTGCACATTTGCACGAGGACTTTATGTTGTCTCTTTTTTTTCTATAGAACTTAGTTTTCTGTTAACTTAAAAATGTCAATCTGTCTTGTCACAGCTAGGCAGCTAATTAGGTTGCTTAGTTAGCTAGTTAGTTTTTGCTCATTCATGATGTTAATTTATGTTGTATGTAGGACCTTGCTCCTAGAGGAACGTTGTTTCATGTCACTGTGTACTAAACTGTATATGGTTGAAATGAAAATAAAAGCCTACTTGAATTTGGCTCAGTTAGCCTGGCTTTTTAACACATAAAGTGAACAAAAAGCTAAAGCCCCATGCTTTGTGTTCACAAGGATGTAAAAGCCTACACCTAGACATTGTGGCACGCCCATTGCTGGGATGATGGGATCCAGTCAGCTATGTCTCTCCCTACAGAAACATTACCTCACACCGTGTCATTTCTAGGTTGACCCGCCATCAGAAGTACTCAGGCCTCCGACCTGCATTGGGGGAAGTGTACGTCGATACACCACCATTTCCCATTGTATTTGCTGCCTCTCTTCTGTCCCTGCTCATCGCTTACTGAATGTATCCACATTATTTTATTCTATAAACTATAAACAAAAAGCGTTTTCTGTATTTATGTATTTTTTCTTATTTCATATTTAGTTGCACGTTTTCTTATTCGTACTCTATTAATTTATTAGTATAGTCATATTCTTTGTTTGAATACTCTTTTTTTTTAATGCCTGGGTCAAGCACGGTTGTCAAAGCATTTCTCTTAAATTCATTTTGTGAATGATTGTGTATTTGACAAATAAAATTAGAAATTAAATTGAAACAAAAATTCACATTTATTAACATGATCTATTAATTTAGCGACTTCGTCATTCATTTTAACATTGCTTCCTTTTTAACTGTATGTAAAAAACATTGGGGTGTGAATCAGCTTTCATATAAAGTGTAAATGAGATTTGTGAATATTAGAAAAGTGAAAGAAATAATTTCCAAAACATTCATGAATTCTGGATGAATTCATGTTGACTAACAATTTTTTTGTTAATCTTTTTCACGTTTTGAGCATACAAAGTTCATATAAACTCATTTTGTGTATTTCACATGACGATGCCTTAGTTGTGTGAGAAAACCGCTTTCCTGAGCTCCTACAGCGCTAAGAACGCAGCAAACGCTTTATCTCATCATGACATGCATAATATTGAAAGGAATGATGATTTCCAACACTTTAATGCATTATGACATTCATGTTGACTAAAACATTTTTTGTTAGTCTTTTTCACGTTTTGAGCATAAAAAATGCTTAGTAATACGTTTTGGGTGTTTCACATGCCGATGCCTTAGTTGTGTGAGAAAACCGCTTTCCTGAGCTCGTACAGCGCTAAGAACGCAGCAAACGCTTTATCTCATCATGACATGCATAATATTGAAAGGAATGATGATTTCCAACACTTTCATGCATTATGACATTCATGTTGACTAACAATTTTTTTGTTAATCTTTTTCAAGTTTTGAGCATCTGGGTGCCTATGACCAACACTTTTATTTTTGGGCCCTCTCATCATTGCTTTCAAATATATTTCTTCTTTTTATTTTTTTAAAAGGCTGCAGGGCCAACTCCTAGGTTTTCATCTTCTGACAGAACTTCTTGTTGGACTTCCAGACTGTTGTATGGTATTCGCCAGCCTGAGACCCACGAGTGTTCAATGTACCTACCAGAGGGCTGCACAGTACTGGCTTGAGCAAGCTTGAGGTGGGGTTCATCTTCATCGACCAGAGAATGACCGGTGGTAAGCAACCAAAATGAATGCTAGTTGTATCTTATATGGCCTGATGTACTTCTTGGCATACACCTTCAGCAGGAAGTTCTTTGGGGATCTTTCAGACCCATTGTCCTGGGTGAGGCCTAAGGGCTCTTGCTCTGAGAACATGGGTAGACGGTGGCCAAATTGGGGCCTACAGGGAGCAGCTTGATCATCCTAGGATCTTCGTGGGGCTGACGGTGGAAGTTTTGGCCCTACCTCCTTGAGAATACCTGAGAACTAGTCCACCTGTTGTGGGTGGTTCAGATAGCTCTATGTGACTTTAGTATGCTCTAGATAGCTCTAGTATGACCCTAACTGCTTGACAAAGTGTCATGAGTAAACCATTAATTTCAACAAACGTACTGCGGTCGCAGCAAACAGCAGCGATAAGCTGAATTGGCCAGATTTGGAGTTCCAGGAATTACCTACTGTAGCCAAGCATGGTAAATCTGTGACACCTATCATGTCTGCCTAGATGTGAAATGCCTAGTTACAGGTTCATGTTCTTGATCAACCGACCAGTGTTTACAGTTTGATGATTCTGGGAACCTGGTTCTGAAGCAGGTGAAAACCTGGCCAATAGAAACCTGCACTGTTGTTTTGAGAATACTTTTAGGAAGGCTGCAACTTACAGCAACTTGACTGACTTGGAGGAGTACACATCAGCGATCAGTTGCTTCAACCAGCGATGATGTTGCTATCTCCAAGAACATCATCTCATGAACAACCAGAAACTTTACTGGATTTACTGTGGAGGTGTGTGCACTTGTGAAGACCCAAGACTTCACCATCAGAATAGCAAGGGCCAACCTTTCCCGGGCCATAGAGACGAAGCGCGCACATGCCCAGAGAATGCTCATCCAGTCATGTGGCAGGGCATACAAGCCATCACCACCAAAAAGACATCACCAAAGGGAACTCACCATCACCTGCCTGTGACAGTGACGGCTCCATTCAATTCCTCAAATTGCAGAGGCTAACAGTCTGATGTAGGCACAACAACTTGTTTCTGAACCTTGCTAAAATCACATGGACATGACTGTTGACTTCTGGAGGACACAGAGCGGCAACCGATGAACATCAGCTGCTCCTGTGTGGAGATCGTCAACAGCACCAAATTCCTGGTTGGCCATCTGGAGGAGAACCTCACTTGGTCCCTCAACACCAACTCCTTGCACACGATAGCATAAAAACATCTTCTCTTCCTGAGATGGCTGAGGATGGTTCAGCTTCCACTACCGATCCTTACCACTTTCTATAGAGGGACTATCGAGAGAATCCCGAGCAGCTGCATCACAGTCTGGTGTTCCTCTCGGACCGCAAGACCTTACAGCGGATAGTGAGAACAGTAGAAGAGGTCACTGGGGACACACAGATCACACTCACTCTTCACCCTCCTGCCATCTGGAAAAAGATAGCAAACTATCGGTAACTCACA
Organism: Clarias magur; assembly: GCA_013621035.1. NCBI lineage: Eukaryota > Metazoa > Chordata > Actinopteri > Siluriformes > Clariidae > Clarias > Clarias magur. The sequence continues at coordinate 7,611 of QNUK01002279.1, read as the reverse complement.
TCCAGACTGTGCAACAGCCGCTTTGCACAAGACATCCATCTCCTCAACAAAAAAATTACTGGACTGATAAACAAGAACAAACACACACACACGCACACAATCACTCAGATAACTGAGAACATTGAGACTGAACTTATAAACAACACACGCGCAAACACACTGATCGACAACCATCTAACAAATTGTCCATACTGACTGAAAAGATAAACTGAAATAACTGATTATGCACACTGATCAACAACCATCTATAAATGGTTTCTGCAATTGCTCTTTTGCACAATATCCATTACTTGTTATAGGCACAAAACTATTTGATCTTTGTTGCTACTTCAAAGGAATGTCTCCTGATGTCCTCAACTCATTACATCATCAGCACAAAGTAATGAAATGTGTCATGTTGTCACGTTGTTATTTTGTTACTCTTGTTTGCACATTTGCACGAGGACTTTATGTTGTCTCTTTTTTTTTCTATAGAACTTAGTTTTCTGTTAACTTAAAAATGTCAATCTGTCTTGTCACAGCTAGGCAGCTAATTAGGTTGCTTAGTTAGCTAGTTAGTTTTTGCTCATTCATGATGTTAATTTATGTTGTATGTAGGACCTTGCTCCTAGAGGAACGTTGTTTCATGTCACTGTGTACTAAACTGTATATGGTTGAAATGAAAATAAAAGCCTACTTGAATTTGGCTCAGTTAGCCTGGCTTTTTAACAAATAAAGTGAACAAAAAGCTAAAGCCCCATGCGTTGTGTTCACAAGGATGTAAAAGCCTACACCTAGACATTGTGGCACGCCCATTGCTGGGATGATGGGATCCAGTCAGCTATGTCTCTCCCTCTCTCACCTCACACCGTGTCATTTCTAGGTTGACCCGCCATCAGAAGTACTCAGGCCTCCGACCTGCATTGGGGGAAGTGTACGTTGATACACCACCATTTCCCATTGTATTTGCTGCCTCTCTTCTGTCCCTGCTCATCGCTTACTGAATGTATCCACATTATTTTATTCTATAAACTATAAACAAAAAGCGTTTTCTGTATTTATGTATTTTTTTTCTTATTTCATATTTAGTTGCACGTTTTCTTATTCGTACTCTATTAATTTATTAGTATAGTCATATTCTTTGTTTGAATACTCTTTTTTTTAATGCCTGGGTCAAGCACGGTTGTCAAAGCATTTCTCTTAAATTCATTTTGTGAATGATTGTGTATTTGACAAATAAAATTAGAAATTAAATTGAAACAAAAATTCACATTTATTAACATGATCTATTAATTTAGCGACTTCGTCATTCATTTTAACATTGCTTCCTTTTTAACTGTATGTAAAAAACATTGGGGTGTGAATCAGCTTTCATATAAAGTGTAAATGAGATTTGTGAATATTAGAAAAGTGAAAGAAATAATTTCCAAAACATTCATGAATTCTGGATGAATTCATGTTGACTAACACATTTCTTGTTAATCTTTTTCACGTTTTGAGCATAAAAAATGCTTAGTAATACGTTTTGGGTGTTTAACATGACGATGCCTTAGTTGTGTGAGAAAAGCGCTTTGCTGAGCTCGTACAGCGCTAAGAACGCAGCAAACGCTTTATCTCATCTAATATTGAAAGGAATGATGATTTCCAACACTTTCATGCATTATGACATTCATGTTGACTAACAATTTTTTTGTTAATCTTTTTCAAGTTTTGAGCATAAAAAGTTCATATTAAACTCATTTTGTATGTTTCACATGACGATGCCTTAGTTGTGTGAGAAAACCGCTTTCCTGAGCTCGTACAGCGCTAAGAACGCAGCAAACGCTTTATCTCATCATGACATCATAATATTGAAAGGAATGATGATTTCCAACACTTTCATGCATTATGACATTCATGTTGACTAACACATTTTTTTGTTAGTCTTTTTCACGTTTTGAGCATAAAAGTTCATATAAACTCATTTTGTGTGTTTCATATGACGATGCCTTAGTTGTGTGAGAAAACCGCTTTCCTGAGCTCCTACAGCGCTAAGAACGCAGCAAACGCTTTATCTCATCATGACATGCATAATATTGAAAGGAATGATGATTTCCAACACTTTCATGCATTATGTCATTCATGTTGACTAACACATTTTTTGTTAGTCTTTTTCACGTTTTGAGCATAAAAAATGCTTAGTAATACGTTTTGGGTGTTTCACATGCCGATGCCATAGTTGTGTGAGAAAACCGCTTTCCTGAGCTCGTACAGCGCTAAGAACGCAGCAAACGCTTTATCTCATCATGACATGCATAATATTGAAAGGAATGATGATTTCCAACACTTTCATGCATTATGACATTCAAGTTGAGTAACAAATTTTTTGTTAATCTTTTTCACGTTTTGAGCATACAAAGTTCATATAAACTCATTTTGTGTATTTCACATGACGATGCCTTAGTTGTGTGAGAAAACCGCTTTCCTCAGCTCCTACAGCGCTAAGAACGCATCAAACGCTTTATCTCATCATGACATGCATAATATTCAAAGGAATGATGATTTCCAACACCTTCATGCTTTATGACATTCATGTTGACTAACAAATTTTTTGTTAGTCTTTTTCACGTTTTGAGCATAAAAAGTTCATATA
>QNUK01002278.1:0-10000 GCA_013621035.1 Clarias magur | reverse complement strand
CGCAGTGGCGTTCATCGTGGCGTTTAAACGTCGTTTCTTTGATATGGCGTATCTCCGCAACCGTTGGGGCTAGAGCAGCGAGCCTGGTATGGTTGGATGCGTCTCCTCCAGCAGAAGAAGGGCCTCTTGGTCCCGTGGCGCTAGGCCTTTCCGTTCGGCCGATAGACGCGATTAACCGCGGCCGCCTTTAACGCGGCGTATCTCCGCAACCGTTGGGGCTACCGCGGCGGGCCTGGTGTCATTGGATGCGTCTCATCCAGCCAAAGAAGGGCATCTTTGTCGCGTGGCGCTAGGCCTTTTCATTCGGCCGCTAGACGCATTTAACCACAGTGGCGTTCATCATGGCGTTTAAACGCCGTTACTTCGATATGGCCTATCTCCGCAGCCGTGGGGGTAGAGCGGCGAGCTTGGTACCGTTGGATGTGTCTCGTACAGCAGAAGAAGCGCATCTTTGTCCCGTGGCGCTAGGCCTTTCCGTTCGGCCGCTAGACGCGTTTAACTGCAGTGGCATTCATCATGGCGTTTAAACGCCGTTTCTTCGATATCGAGTAGCCCCAAAACCGTTTAAAGCTACACTGGCAAACGTGGTATCGTTGGATGCGTCTCGTCCAGCAGAAGAAGCGCATCTTAGTCCCGTGGCGCTAAGCCTTTCCTTTCGGCCGTAGACGCGATTAACTGCGGTGGCGTTCATCATGGCGTTTAAACGCCATTTTTCGATATGGCGTATCTCCGCAACCGTTGGGGCTAGAGTGGCGAGCCTGGTACCGTTGGATGCGTCTCCTCCAGCAGAAGAAGGTCATCTTTGTCGCGTGGCACTAAGCCTTTCCTTTCGGCCGCTAGACGCGATTAACCGCGGCCGCATTTCACGCGGCGTATCTCTGCAACCGTTGGGGCTACCCCGGCAGGCTTGGTGTCATTGGATGCGTCTCCTCCAGCAGAAGAAGCGCATCTTTGTCCCGTGGCGCTAGGCCTTTACGTTCGGCCGCTAGACGCGATTAACCGCGGCCGCCTTTAACGCGGCGTATCTCCGCAAACGTTGGGGCTACCGCGGCGGGCCTGGTGTCATTGGATGTGTCTCGTCCAGCAGAAGAAGCGCATCTTTGTCCCGTGGCGCTAGGCCCTTCCATTTGCCCGCTAGACGCGTTTAACCGCACTGGCGTTCATCATGGCGTTTAAACGCTGTTTCTTCGATATACAGTAGCTCCAAAACCATTTAAAGCTACAGTGGCAAACCTGGTATCGTTGGATGCGTCTCGTCCAGCAGAAGAAGCGCATCATTGTCCCGTAGCTCTAGACCTTTCCGTTCGCTAGACGCGTTTAGCTGCCGTGTCGTTCATCATGGCGTTTAAATGCCATTTTTCGATATGGCGTATCTCCGCAACCGTTGGGGCTAGAGCGGCAAGCCTGGTATCGTTGGATGCGACTCCTCCAGCAGAAGAAGCGCATCTTTGTCCCGTGGCGCTAGGCCTTTCGGTTCGGCCGCTAGACGCGATTAAACGCAGCCAAGTTTAACACGGCGTATCTCCGCAACCGTTGGTCCACTTCGTCTGACCGTTGGTGGTATCTGGAAGACAGACTACAGGTGGAATTGATCAGACGGCAGAAGGCCTTCCAGAACCGTGATGTGAACTGGGGCCCCCTGTCCGAGATGATGTCCCTTGGGAATCCATGCAGATGGAGTACGTGTTCTATTATCAGTTCGGCTGTGTTTTTGGCTGACGGGAGTCCGGGGAGGTCCACCAGGTGGACAGCTTTGGAGAACCGGTCGACGATCTTGAGGATGGTGTTTTTCTCTTCGGAAACCGGCAGGCCCGTGATGAAGTCAACGACAATGTGCGTCCAGGGCCGACGGGGAATAGGGTGTGGCTGAAGTTCACCTGGCAATGGTTGATTGCTGTCCTTGGCCCTGGCACACACTGGGCACGTCTGGACAAACTCATCAATATCCCTCCTAATGTTTGGCCACCAGAAGGTGCATTGAATGAACTGTAGAGTGCGTCACTTTCCGGGATGGCCAGAGAGGAGGGAGGAGTGCCCCCATTGAAGAACATCAGTCTTAACGACATCGAGCACATAGAGTCGACCAGGCAGCACACCTGCTGGTTCAGTCTCTGCAGTCTTTGCCTGGCGAACTCTCTTCTCTATGTCCCAACGGAGTGGTGCTAGTATCTTGGTGGTATGACAGTTGGATGTTGTAGTTCTCAAAAAACAGTGCCCACCGCGCCTGTCTGGGGTTGAGCTGTTTCAGCGTGCGAATGGTGATGAGATTCTGGTGATCGGTCTAGACGATGAACGGCTCTCTGGTGCCCTGGAGCCAGTGTCGTCATTCCTCCAAGGCCCACTTTATGGCCAGCAGCTCGCGGTCCACTACTCCGTATCGCTGCTGAGTGGGGTCAAATTTTTTTCTGCAGGGATGCAGCTTTTGGTCTGGACTTCACTGAGAAAAAACGGCCCCAGCACCGCGTGCACTTCCTCAACGAATGATTTGTCGGCATCTGGATGATGGAGGATAGGAGCCGTGGTTAAGCGATGGCAGAGTTCATGGAAGGCAGAGATGGCAGTTGCGGTGAGGTGGAAGGGGTGAGATGAAGGGCGAGTCAGAGCAGTTAACGGATCTGCAACCATACTGTAGTCCCGGATAAAACGACGATAGAAGTACGCAAACCAGAGAAAACGGTGGAGTTGTTTGAGAGTCTTGGGTAGGGGCCAATGATTCACAACTTCCAGCTTCTGCGGGTCCATGGTCACACCCTGGGGCGAGATGACAAAGCCCAGGAACGTGGTGGAGTGCTCATGAAAAGCGCACTTCTCCAACTTACAGTACAGCTGGTGGGAAAGCAATCTCTTTAGAACCGCTCTGACGTGTTGGACATGTTTGTTGACGGTTCAGGAGTATATGAAGATGTCATCTAGATAGGTGAACATCCAGTGGCCTAACATCATTGATAAGTTGTTGAAAGACAGCAGGTGCGTTGCAGAGTCCAAACGGTATCACTAGACTTTCAAAATGTCCGGTGGTGTGATGAAGGCCGTCTTCCACTCATCGCCCTCTCTGATGTGCACCAAGTTGTAGGTGCTCCGGAGGTCCAACTGAGTGATGATGGTTGCACCAGAGAGAGTGTCGAGGGCAGAGTTGGTAAGAGGCAGTTGGTGTCGGTTCTTGATGGTGATGTTGTTGAGCCCCCGATAATCAACACAGGGGCATAAGCTACCGTCGCGCCACAGGGTGGAATGGAACTTGGCTGAAGGTCGATGGCAAGGTCGTAGGGGCAATGAGGAGGTAGATGAGTGGTCCATCTTTTACAGAACACCTCATCCAGGTCCCAATAGGCTGCCAGGATGTTGTCGACCTTGCGGGCCTCGGACTCCCTAGAACACGTCCCAGCCCGGGCCCGTAGGCAGAGTTCAGTAAAAGTTGGCCCCCATTGTAGGATCCGATTTTGTGTCCAAGATATAAGCGGGTCATGACAAAGTAGTCAGGGATGTCCAAGGATGAGGGGAGGCGATGAAATGGGGGTGAGGTAGAATTTAAGTTGTTCCTGATGTTGATCGATGGTCACGGTGATGGGTTGGGTTTGGAAGGTGATGGGGCTAGAGGAGAGGGGCCGACCGTCAACAGATGTAATTTTTACAGGCTGGGATAATGCCTCGATCTTAACCCCAGTCTCTTGGCATAAGTGGAGTCAATGAAGTTACCAGCAGCACCGGAGTCGATGAATGCGGTACTTCCGACCTGTTTGTGGCCAAACTGGAGGTGTACTTTTACCCGTGAGATGGGAATCATTGGTCAGGGTGGTGGAGAGGGAGATGGAACCCGGTGAGCTACTCTCATTTCTCACCGGGTCTGAGCGTTTCCCGGACGCAGAGGACAGATGGCTCGGTGGTGGGTAGCCCATCCGCAGTATGCGCAGAGCCACTCTCTGAATCGGTGTTCCCGTTCTGCAGTGGTTAAGGAGGTGCACCCTAATTGCATGGATTCCCCGGCTCCGGTGTTAACCAAGGTGGGAGGTGAAGAGCCGACGGGTCTGGTGGGGGCAGTAGACAGAGAAGGGTGAGCTTCAGTGTGACGGTGGGCTCAGAGCCGGCACTCTACAAGGCACTATCACTTCTCGCTCGGAAGAGAGGCCGCGCGCCTTCAGCACCATGGACAACGTCGCAGGGGCAGGGCGCCAGAATACACAGCGGCTGGTCGCTCATGATCATCCACCCTCCCACAGTCAACGCCTGTCTATAAAAAGCCCTCGATGAGTAGGAACCAAGTGACGTCATTTGTAATGCCTGTTTCCTCTCTCCCCACTTCAGACTCGGATCTCCCCAAAGGAAAACCAGATTCCTGGAAGCTTTCGCGGAAGGACCGAACCCGCACCGCGACAGCCTCCCGGCTTTTCTGAGACGCAGCGCATCGTGTCAAAAGGGACCCGACACTTCACTCTCCCGTGGAGGCTGCATCTTCTGCACCTCCCCGCTCTCCTCACCCCCGAGCACTACCAACCCCTAGCACCGTGTGTGTGTGAACGTGAGTGTGTGTGTGTGTGTGTGTGTGTGTGTGTGTGTGTGTGTGTGTGTGTGTGTGTGTACGACCACGTGACCGCACAAAGTGAAACTAAAAGTAAAACAAATAAACATAAAAGAAGAGCACTGCATACCACCTCACCGTGTCTGCTGTCGTCTGTGTTTTCCTGTATTACCTGGCCTTGCGACATTCAGGAACTGGCGTATGAGAGAAGAAGGACAAAGGTCGGGATGTGAAATGAGGAAGTGATGGCACGATGGACGGCAGGGTGGGAGGAGCTGGCTTGGGGCTTGCGAGTAGACGCTGGTCGATTCAGAGGGCGAGTTGAATGAGGCCCTCCAATGTCGCTGGTAGTTCTCGTCTGGCGAGCTCGTCCTTAACCCATGCAGCCAGTCCCTTGTAGTAGGCTGTCCGGAGGGCGGAGTCTCCACAGGTTCGAGGGTTCTGAGATCCACTGTGTAGCAGCTCACGGACGAGCCTCCCTGCCGGAGATGGTATAACTTCGAGTCGGTCTCCACCTCGCCAGCAGGATGTTCAAAAGTGAGTTTTAATTGATAAGTGAACTCCAAATAAGAATAGGCAGTCTGACGTCTGACTCAGATCGAAGAACTGCCATGGCCCACTCCGCTGCCTGCCCGGATAGCAACGAGATGAGAAGACCGACACGCACGTGCGGTGCAGCAGGAGCTGCGACGGGCGTGGCAACTGCTGTAGCTCCACCACCTCGCGGCGCAAGGCTGCGACATCTTGGATGCCATTGTGGAGAGCTGCGGCTTCACCACGGAGCTGATCAATAAGCTTAGCATGTCGGTCAACCACATCGCAGAGGTGAGCGTAATCCACTGGGTTTACTGCTGATGGTTCAGTCATTCTGTCACAGACAACCGGAGACGGACCAGAAGACTAGCAGTTAGCCCTGTAGCATGGATGGTAAACCCAAACGTGGAAGTAGCACGAGCAGGCAGGATAACCACGCTGTTTATTTTTAGAACTCTCCCAGAGCAAGAGCAAGAGTTTACACAAATAAACCCACGTTCTAATAACACACATTCAATCAAAAGCGAAACCCAAGAAAGTGAGTATTCACGATTACACAGATGTAGCATCGGCAATAACATGGGCGGACTCAATGACTGACCGATGTGAAATGCCATCTTGTCTCCTTTTATGCTTCCTGAATCGCGATCTTACTACTTCCAGGTCCTCGTGCCGGTCGTGTTAGGAGTGCACATGACTCACTGACTCCAAAATCTATTTATTTATTTATGTTTGCATTTGAGGTGGTAAGATGTTGACATTTCTCCATAATCCTATAGGTGGTATTCTAAACTATTCACACATTGTTAGGCAGTACAACATCCTATCTTGGAGCAAATTATTTGCTAAGTTTGTAACAAAATCTAAAATAAAAATAATAATAATAATAATAATAATAATAATAATATAATAATATAATTAAATTGGGATATTTATAAAATTTTGATACTTATAGAATTCAATTCAATTTTATTTGCATGGCGCTTTTAACAATTGTCGTTGTTGCAAAGCAGCTTTACACAATCATAAGAATTATGGAAGTTTGTATGACATGTGAACGCATATGAATCAGAATGATCAGATGAACGAGTCGAGGGCGACGGTGCTGAGGGAAAAACTCCCTGAGGTGGCAATAGGAAGAAACCTTGAGAGGAACCAGACTCAACAGGGAATCCATCTTCATTTGGGTGACGGATAGCAAGGATTGATCTCCAGTCATACTGTGTGTTAGGAGGCTGGAAGTTCAGCATAACAGGAGACGTATTTAAGTTCATATGGGGTCCAATTCATTATTGGAGGCTCAGGTAGAATGTAGAAAACTCCAGATTCAGACTCTCGATACCATTTTATCGAAACAGCCTGCATCCTTTGATCGAAGTAGGCGTGGCGGATCGTAAGGCACTAGCAGTTCATTCAGATACTGCGGTGTGAGACCATTTAATGCTTTATATGTCAAAAGTAGTATTTTAAAATTTATGTGAAATTTTTAATTAAGGAGCCAATACAGTGAGCATAAGATAGGGGTGATGTGCTTGTATCTTCTAGTTCTAGTGAGCATCAAAAAGCTTGCTTCTAACTGCATGTGGTCCTATGACAACATAACGCAAAAACGCAAATTGTACGAATCGCCCTGCATTTGTGTTTGTGTATTTTTGAGACTTTGCTGGCAGCAACATGGGTGACTCATACTCTTTAGCCAATCAGATACAGAAAAACGATTTACACATTCACAGCCCATGATACACTCGTGAATTTTAAACATTCAAAACTTTTTTACACAGTTGTACATCTGTGAATTGTGTTTTGCATTTGTGAAACGTATATTATGAATGTTTTTTTTTCGTCCATGTGAATTGGGATACACATGTGTGCATCGTATCTTTTGCATGAATTATTATTGAGACTGATCTGCTTCCATACACCTAACCCTAGGCTGCCTATTAGTGAGCCTACAGAGTCAGTGGTGAGCGACAACAGATTGAGGTGTACGCTGATCACTGGTGCATGCCCTGACAACATGTAAAATAACTGAAAGTTCAGAGTGACATACATTAATACAATATTGCAGATGCTATATAGAAAAAACTGGCAATTCAAAATAAGAAAAAGAGATGAAATGTACAAATTGTCAGTGTGCGTAAAAGTGACATTTGTAATGAGATATGAATATAAGTCATAGAGGTGAGTGGCTATACAGTGTGATGGCGAATGGTAGGAATGAATTCCTGAACCGTTCTTTGTGACAGCAAAGCTGGATCTGTCTGTTAGAGAATGAACTCCACTGCCTCTGTATGGGACCCTGTAGTTGGTGGGATGGATTTTCCATGACTGACTGGACTTTGTTCAGTGGTCTGTTTTCCCTTACTGTCTCCACCCTGTCAAGTTTGGAGACAACTTGCTTATATATTCAGCCTTGCAGATGATTTTATTTATTTATCCCACTGATGCTGCTCCCCCAGCAGACCAACACACAACCGACTGATAAAACATTTCCAGCATCCTGCTGCATACACTGAAGGAGCTGAGCGTCCTCAGGAAATAAAGTCTGCTCAACCCCTTCTTATACACAGCATCGGTATTGGTTCTCCAGTTAGTCCAATCTGCAAGTGGTCCTCCAGTTCAATCTTCAAGTGAACACCCAAGTATTTGTAGTTGACCACAACCCCAACCTCCTCACCCATGATGGTAACACAGTTTCATACATCCTAACGTCCACTACCAACTCCTTGTTTTTTTATGTTTAGGAGCAGATGGTTTCTGGTGCACCGCTCCCCAAAGCTGTCCAGAAGTACTCTATACTCCTGTCTATCCATGATACGCCACACCACTGCAGAGTCATCAGAGTACATCTGCAGGTGACATGACTCAGAGTTGTATTGGAAATCTGAGGTGTACACAGTGAACAGAAATGGAGATTCACTAAAGATTGGTTTAAGATGTTGTTTGTATTTCATCCAAATACAAGGAAATGTACATGGCCATCAAGGAGTTAACTACTTGAGGGCTGTGTAACTACTTGTAGTTACTGAAAACTGACAATAAATATTAGTAAAATCCTGTGAAAATTTTAAATAGCTCCTTTTTAATGGACTTGCAATGACTGCATATACAGAGATTAACAATCATGTCGTATGCTGTCTCTATGGTTTTTGGTAACAGCAAAGATGCAGCTTTGCTCTATGAGTGACAGTGACAGTGTCGGAAATAATCAATCAAACTCTGCTCTGACAGCACCACAGATCATGCACAGATTTATACATGCCATGCAGTGTGAAATCAACAAACAAGCTGCATTCATTGAGTTGTGGGCATCATCCAACATTAAAATAATCATATTCATATACATTTTGTATCTCAGTCACTCTCACTCATATTCTATACTGCTATTCTATATCCTGTATTCAGGGTCACGGGGGGCCTGGAGCGTATCCCAGGAGGCTTAGGGCACAAGGCAGGGTACACCCTGTATGTGTGTGTGCCATCGCAGGGCACACACACACACTCACTGACACACTCATTTACACACTGCGAGTAATTTGGGGAACACCGATTAGCCTAATCGGCATGTCTTTGGACTGTGGGACGAAACCGGAATACCCGGAGGAAACCCACCAAGCATGGGGAGAACATTTTATATATTTATATATTTCATTCATTTGATTGTAAACAACACAGAGATTCTCCGTTATAAGCGGCACTTCATCACTTCATTAACATGGCGTATCCCCATGTTTCACACTTCAGACTGACAGGTGGCACTGATGCTTTCACAAACTGACTACATTCACTTTTTATCTTTAGAGGGTAGAGTAGGGCAGAATTTTCCTTTAATTATTTCTTATTTCTTTATTTTACTCCCTCCTCCATAAACTAAACGCTCTCATGCTCTCTCCAGTCTCACTTTCTTCTTGAAATCATGTTGATCAGATTATGACGGTCCTACACAGCTCTATTATAGGGGCTTTAAACAGTTGTGATTGGAGCAGTCTGATTAGTCACGCATCATAACATGCAGCCCACGCAGGCTCTCAGTGTCGTAACAAGTGACGTGACACGCTTTCCTAGGAGCAGTCCTACTCCTCGCCTAAAGTAAGAGTCGGATGATTGATAAATAACTTGTATGTCCTCCTCTGAACAAGGAATATCTATGAGCGTAATTCCTACCAGCGACTGAGACGCTGGTAAATACAGGCCCTGAATCCCAACACAAACCACATTTAGTTCTCGACTCAAAGCACATTTTCCTGACGTTATTAAACTTTGATTCCGAGCCGTGGTGTAGAGTGTGGAACACTGAGGTGGTGGAGGGTTAAAGCCTAACTCAGCTTTTCTTGTTACTTTCACCAGTGTGTATGAAGTGTGTATGACTCTCTGAGAAAACTTCCCTTCAGTCCCAGGTTCTGCGTGTGACACACACACACACACACACACACACTGCTGCTTTGTATTTTGTATCTTTTCTTGCTCGCTAGTGTTTCTCATATCACTGTCACACTGTTTCTGTTTTTCTTCTTCTTTAAGCACCGAACAGTCACGTGTACAGTTCACGTGTGTGTGTGTGCGCGCGCGCGCACTGTGGGAGATGTAGTTTCTGGTGCCGCAGTTAGCGCGCGAGCAGCGGAACTACAGGCAGGACATCGCGGCGCTCTGTGTGTGTGTGTGTGTGCGCGCGCGCGCGCGCCTGCTCTACCACACCGCAGTGACCGGGCAGCAGTATGCAGGAGTCGGGGATTGTCCCGGACCTGGAGCTCTGTGAGGGGGAGGAGGGGGAGGAGGGGGAGGGGGAGGGGGGCAGCGGGGGGGAACCGAAAGTCTATTACCAGCTGAAGAGCCGACCGCTCGCGCACAGGTCAGTTCGGCACGGGTCCGGGGGGCGCGAACTTTTACTCTTACTGATTTAGGTGTGCACCTGATCCTCTTTGTGTGTGTGTGTGTGTGTGTGTGTGTGTG
>QNUK01002277.1:0-16176 GCA_013621035.1 Clarias magur | reverse complement strand
TTCTTAATGTTGTCAAGTATACAATCTTGGACATAATGAATAATTTATATATGTATAATAATGAATATACTAATAATTTCGGATGATTCTCCTCGTGAAGTAACATGAAATTTTACTACAGTCTTCATATATATTATGCATATGGTTGTTTTGTTACCATGCAAGTGTCTTTTCAAGAAAAAAAAAAGTCGATTATTTCTGGGGTTATTATCCCCAACGATGCGTCACCTCTCCTTCAGTATATTACAGTTCAATTATTTCCCCGAGTGTGAAATGTGCTAGCCTGAAGAAAAAGGAATTCTTGCAACATCTTCCATGCTCAAGTCCTAGCAAATCAAACACATTGATGACATTTTTAGTATAAATGGTGATAACAAAGGTGGTGGTTTATTGCGCCATACAATTTGTTTTGACATACCCTCTAATTTTCAACAAAGTGCAAAAGAATATTTAAGGAAAGGACATTCTTTAATGCATCGATTAGTGTTTTAACATGATCTCATTTCACTCTTGTGCAACGGATGCATTTCAAAAAGCAAATTGAGTATTCAATGTGAATATGAAATAGGTCTATAATAAAAAATGGATTATGAATAAGAACATATTCAAATAAAGTATACAAAAGATGAAAGAAGAATATAATTTAAAAAAATATATGCCATATAAATATGGAAAATATTAACATCTATATACAATATAGATCAAATTGATATGTGTATAGATCATAGGTCAAGATGTTTCGAATGCTCAAATGAAACAATTTATGTCCTATATGATTCCTCCTTTAATTTCTTTCCTGTTGATGGGCAAAATACACATTTCGGAAGGTCATGCTATTCTTCAACAGGAATGCATCACACAAGTCCTGGGCAAGTTCTTAACCACATTAAAGACTTATCTATTATAAAACATGATAAAGAAAGTTCTGAAAGAATGAGGAATTTCCTGTAAGCGTAACATGCCGGCATTGAAAAAGAACCATTGGGTACTACTGATTTGATAGTTTAAAAATTAAGCACATTAAGTGTGCTGCCTCATCCTATAACCTGGAGATGCGGGATCAAAATGGGGAAAAAGCTATTAGGCACCTAGATCCCTAAAAGGACTGAGGCCTTCTCCCGGAACTCCTCCTGGGGCAATGCCTGTCTGATTGTTGCATTATCTAGAGATATCATCTGAAAGTGACCACAAATCAGAGTGGACGTCCCGCTGAATTTTAGCATAGTGCTACCCAGAGGAAAAGAAAATTACAAGGACTTCTTCAGTAATTGGTGAGCAGAGACAGAAGCCCAATGCACTCTGAATCATTAATTGTAAAGACTGGTCGGTTGATAGAGAACAGAAACCTGTAACTAGCCCTATCGGATCTAGTCAGAAAGGATAGATGCCATATATTTATCATGCTACACTACAGTCGGTATTTCTGGAACTGGCTGGCTCAGCTTATCGCTGCTGTCTTCTGCAACATTTGTTAGGAGCCAGCATTGTAGCACAGGAATGAAAAGCATACGGAGAAGCCCGAAAGTTTGTCTTATACAGGTAGTGAGCCATCCATAGTACATTCATGGAAATGTGTGGGTTACTCGTGCCATCATGTCGAGCAGATAGAGCCATAGGATTTGAGCCCAAAACAAGGGGACTTATAGGTGGCTTTCTCACTGAGGTATGGCCAAAAACTGCCCCTATGTCCACAAAGATCCTAGGATTTTTGATCAATCTACTCCCTGCAGCCAATTTGGCTACCATCTACCAATGTTCCAAGCGCAAGATCCCAAGGCCCAGAGCCTCACGCAGAACAGTGGGTCTTACGATGGGTACCCATCATGCACGATCAGGCGAGGAACACTCGTGGGTCACATCAACAAGTGATTTCATTGTTTCCGAGACAATCATCTCCCGACCCACCCAGAAACCCTGCAGAGGTGCATGCACTTCTGAAAATCCGAGACAAATTCTTCAGAGCAGGAGACAAGGTGGGTCTAAGAACAGCAAGAACCAAGTTGGCCATCACAGAGGCGAAACGTGCACACGCCCCGAGAATCCACAACCACCGCACGGAGCATGTGGCAGGGTATTCAAGCCACTCAATTCATCAGGGTATTCAGCCAACTACAGGACATCATTACCTGCCTCTGAAAATAACAGATCCCTTCCAGACGTGCTGAACAGCTTGTTGCAGAATTTAAGTGACCAACCCTGCTCCGAACGACCAGGCGCTGTGTCACACCACGGCTCATGTGCGGAAAACTCTATGCAGAGTCAACTCACGTAAAGCTGCTGGACAAGACAATACCCCAAAGTGCTCAGAGAATCTCTGTGAGCAGCGTGAGCAGCGTCTGTGAGCAGCGATTCCACGTGATTCAAGTCTACTATGATCAAGACCTTCAAGACCCTACTGCCCCCCTCACTAGACCCACTGCAGTTTGCGTACGGCCCGCAACCGTTCAATGGATGACGCCATCTCCAGCACACTCCATCTGGCCCTCTCAAACTTGGACACCTATGTCCAATGCTGTACATACATTTCAGTTAAGGATTCAATTCTATCATCCACCCAGACCGGATCAGGAAGCTGAGCCTGTTTGGCCTGATCACTTGCTGACTCTTGACTGTGTAGCGACACAGACTGATAACACGACCATGGTGGGTCTCATCAGTAAGTACGACGAGTCAGCAAACAGAGAGGAAGTGCAGAGGCAAACGGACTGGTGCAGAGACAACAACATCTGATCGTCTATAAGACAAAAGAGATTGTCGACTTCAGGAGGCCACGGAGGCACCACTCTCTCCACTGAAAATCGACTTCTTTGTGATGGTCAACAGTACCAAATTCCTGCGTGTCCATCTGGAGGAGAACAGCATCTGGTATCTAAACACCAGCTCCTTAAACAAGAAAGCCCAACGGTATCTTTTTTTTCTCAGAAGGCTGTGCGTGGCGCAGCTTCTACCACTGATCCTGGCCATCTTCTATAGCATGCTGAGCAGGTGAATCACCATCTGGTTTGGGAATTGTGCCATCTCGGATCACAAGACTCTACTGTTGATAGAGAGTACAGCAGAGAAGATAATCTGGGTCTCTCTTCTCTCTATCGAAGACATCTACACCACACACTGCATGGCATCCGCATCCGCAAAGCCATCAGCATTCTGGCTGATCAGACACACCCATCAGACACACTCTTCACAAACTATCTGTCTCCTCAACAAAAAGGGACTGGACTGATAATCACACACACACAAACACACTGATCAACAACCAGTACTGTGCAGCGGGACTATCGTCAGCAACATCACGATCGGGACTCCGCATGCATGGTCAGGTGAAGAACATTCTTGTGTCCCTGGCCGGCAGATGCTCGTATACCAAAGACCTCTCAAGAAGAGAAGATGAAGAAGATGAAAGGCAAGAAATTTGCACTCCAGCCTTAAAAAACATAGAAAAGAAAAATAGTTACATGCAACTATGAGCGGGCCCAAGCACCTGCGCCATCGCCACTTGGGCGCACCACACAACAGGTGCATCTTTTTTAAGATCTCTTAAGCAAACATGACATACGTTTAACACACATTGGTGTGTGTGTGTGTGTGTGTGTTTGGGTGTGTGTGTCTTTGTTTAGTATGTGTACTGTACATTAAGAACAAAAATATTGCCTGTGTTTGTGTGTGTGTGTGTGTGTGTGTCAGGATGTGTGTTGTATTACTGGAACTGCCCACCTCAGCTCAACGTGGGCCAGGTTTGGGCCTAACTCAACCATGTTAGGCCATCTCATGTAAAAACTGTTTAGTTTAATGAGATCTAGAAGATGTAGACGTTCAATAGATAAATAAATAAATAAAAATCTTTAAAAGACCAATTCATCCCTTGCACATTTATGACATCAGCACTATTAAATATCTGGGAGGTCCATTCATGGATCCTTTGCATATATGACCAGGCAAGGAACGCTTGTAATGTCCCAGCCCAGCACATATTCTAGATCCTGAAATACTTAGAGACTTCTGCAATCAATGCAACCTCCCACCACATCATATATATATAAGTCACTTTTGGGTCTCTTTCTGTCTCATGACCTTTGACATTGTTGTCCACTAAGTGTGCCCCACTTTTGTAAGCCTTGAATTTGGGCCAATAGTATGACGGCCAATTTAACACACAGTGAATAAATAATTCTCGACTTCCTGCATGTCACTCATCTCCTAGAAGAGTATAAACCCAACCTTCCACATTTTGCGACTAAACAGTACAGTACTCTGGCAGGCCTACTGATCATTGTACAGTTTCTAAACTAATTAGAGACTTCTGCAGTGTGTGTGTGTGTGTGTGTGTGTGTGTGTGTGTGTGTGTGTGTGTGTGTGTGTGTGTTTGAATGTGTGTTTGTAGTTATGTTTCAGGGTCGGATGTGTAGTGTTTGTGTCTGTGGTATGTATATAGTATGTGAGCGAATCGTGTGTGTATAGGTATGTGACTGTGTACATATGTCTGTGTCTTCAGGATGTGTATTACTGGAACTGCCCAGCCCGGGGGTTTGTAGGCGATCAGCTAGAACCACCTGGTAAAGCTTGAAGCAAAGAACATACATCGGTACATCTAGCCGTTGAAGATGCAGTGAAGATTTAATTAGAGGCTTTTAAGTTTGAAAGAAGAAAAATCGTTACAACCGGTGCCAGAGTCTGTGGGGCGCATCATTTGGGCACTTTTTTCATGTGTGTGAGACGTGTGTATGTGTTTGTTTAGTATGTGAACATTGTGTGAAGCATAAGAAGGTTGTTTTTTCATGTGTGTGTGTGTGTGTGTGTGTGTGTGTGTGTGTGTGTGTGTGTGTGTGTGTGTGTGTGTGTGTGTGTGTGTGTGTGTGTGTGTGTGGTCTGTATGTCCTGTCCTGTGTGTTTGGTGGTGATTGTGTTTACGGTATGAGTGTCTGTATGTGTGTATGTTGTATGAGTGTCTGTATGTTGTGTGTTTTTACAATGTGTATTTTGTATGGGAGTTTATTTTGAATGTGTAGTGAGCATGTGTAGTGAGCATGTGTGTGTGTGTGTGTGTGTGTGTGTGTGTGTGTGTGTGTGTGTGTGTGTGTGTGTGTGTGTGTGTGTGTGTGTGTGTGTGTGTGTGTGTGTGTGTGTGTGTGTGTGTGTGTGTGTGTGTGTGTGTGTGTGTGTGTGTGTGTTTGTGTGTGTGTGTGTGTGTGTGTCTGTGTGTCTGTGTGTTTGAGTGTGATTTTGTAGTATGTGTGACCGTCGGATGTGTAGTCTTTGTTTCTGTGGAAAGAATATAGTATGTGAGCGTATAGTGTGTATTAGTGTATGTGTCTCTGTACATATGTGTGTGTGGTCAGGATATGCGTATTACTGGAACTACCCAGCCTGGAGGTTTGTAGGCGATCAGCTAGAACCACTTGGTAAAGGTTGAAGCAAACGACATACATCGGTACATCCGGCCGTTTAAGATGCAGTGATTTAATTCTAGCCTTTTAAGGTTGAAAGAAGAAACATAGTTACATCCGGTGCCATCGTCTGTGGGGCGCATCATTTGGGCACTTTTGGGGCTCTGTTTAAAGCTCGTCCAGTGCAAGTTTTAGCTAAAAATTTTTACCCTCTCAACTATACGTAGTAGTACAATGGATGTGTGAAATTTACTCATACCTGTCTAATTGTACAAAGGCAGGAATTTTACCAATTATAAGAATTAGGAATTTATTTTAATGTTAATTAAAGATGTAGTTTAGTATGGGGAAAAGAACGATGTATGAACGTATAATTCATGATGAACGGTTGAATGAATAAATATGAGTTTCATGTTAAAGGCTTTCATTTATCTAATGCAGATACGTTATTCAATATCTGATCTCTACAACAAGGCAACAAATATTTATAATTCATGAATGTGAGAGAAATCATCATTCCTTTGAGTTTTCTGCTGCTCATACGGAGATAAAGCGTTTCCCGTGTTCTTAGCGCTGTACGAGCTCAGGAAAGCGGTTTTCTCACACAACTAATGTAAAACATACAAAACCAGTTGATATGCAATTTTCATGCTCAAAATGTGAAAAAGAATAAAAAAAGTTGTTTTTCAACATTTATGCCATAATGCATGAATGTGATGGAAATCATCATTCCTTTGAGTTTTCTGCTGCTCATACGGAGATAAAGCGTTTCCCGTGTTCTTAGCGCTGTACGAGCTCAGGAAAGCGGTTTTCTCACACAACTAATGTAAAACATACAAAACCAGTTGATATGCAATTTTCATGCTCAAAATGTGAAAAAGAATAAAAAAAGTTGTTTTTCAACATTTATGCCATAATGCATGAATGTGATGGAAATCATCATTCCTTTGAGTTTTCTGCTGCTCATACGGAGATAAAGCGTTTCCCGTGTCCTTAGCGCTGTACGAGCTCAGGAAAGCGGTTTTCTCACACAACTAATGTAAAACATACAAAACCAGTTGATATGCAATTTTCATGCTCAAAATGTGAAAAAGAATAAAAAAAAGTTGTTTTTCAACATTTATGCCATAATGCATGTTTGTGATGGAAATTATCATTCCTTTAAGTTTTATGCTGCTCATGCAGAGAAAAAGCGTTTCCCGTGTTCTTAGCGCTGTACGAGCTCAGGAAAGCGGTTTTCTCACACAACTAATGCACCGTTATGTAAAACATACAAAACGAGTTGACATACAACTTTCATGCTCAAAATGTGAAAAAGTATAACAAAAAAGTTGTTTTTCAACATGTGTGCTATTATGCATGAATGTGATGGAAATCATCATTCCTTTGAGTTTTCTGCTGCTCATACGGAGATAAAGCGTTTCCCGTGTTCTTAGCGCTGTACGAGCTCAGGAAAGCGGTTTTCTCACACAACTAATGCACAGTTATGTAAAACATACAAAACCAGTTGATATGCAATTTTCATGCTCAAAATGTGAAAAAGAATAAAAAAAAGTTGTTTTTCAACATTTATGCCATAATGCATGATTGTGATGGAAATCATCATTCCTTTGAGTTTTCTGCTGCTCATACGGAGATAAAGCGTTTCCCGTGTTCTTAGCGCTGTACGAGCTCAGGAAAGCGGTTTTCTCACACAACTAATGCACAGTTATGTAAAACATACAAAACCAGTTGATATGCAATTTTCATGCTCAAAATGTGAAAAAGAATAAAAAAAGTTGTTTTTCAACTTGTATGCCATAATGCATGTTTGTGATGGAAATCATCATTCCTTTGAGTTTTATGCTGCTCATGCAGAGAAAAAGCGTTTCCCGTGTTCTTAGCGCTGTATGAGCTCAGGAAAGCGGTTTTCTCACACAACTAATGCACAGTTATGTAAAACATACAAAACCAGTTGATATGCAATTTTCATGCTCAAAATGTGAAAAATAATAACAAAAAAGTTGTTTTTCAACTTGTATGCCATAATGCATGAATATGTTTGAAATCATCCTTCCTTTGAGTTTCATGCTCTGCATACGGAGATAAAGCGTTTCCCGTGTTCTTAACGCTGTACGTCCTCTGGAAAGCGGTTTTCTCACACAACTAATGCACCGTTATGTAAAACATACAAAACGATTGACATACAACTTTCATGCTCAAAATGTGAAAAAGAATAACAAAAAAGTTGTTTTTCAACTTGTATGCCATAATGCATGTTTGTGATGGAAATCATCATTCCTTTGAGTTTTATGCTGCTCATGCAGAGAAAAAGCGTTTCCCGTGTTCTTAGCGCTGTACGAGCTCAGGAAAGCGGTTTTCTCACACAACTAATGCACAGTTATGTAAAACATACAAAACCAGTTGATATGCAATTTTCATGCTCAAAAATGTGAAAAATAACAAAAAAGATGTTTTTCAACTTGTATGTCATAATGCATGAATATGTTTGAAATCATCCTTCCTTTGAGTTTCATGCTCTGCATACGGAGATAAAGCGTTTCCCGTGTTCTTAGCGCTTTGCGAGCTCAGGGAAGCGGTTTTCTCACACAACTAATGCACAGTTATGTAAAACATACATAACGAGTTGATATTGTAGTACTTTGATAGATCTCTGGATGAACTGCGACACATCATCAGTGATGTTTCCTGAGATCATCGGGTGTTTCAGGTCTCACAACATCAGACACCCTCTCTCACCCAGCCGGGGTTGATCACGCCCCAACTTGTGTCCCAGCAGCTCTGGCCAACTTTGCGGACCTCTTGATCCAAATCCACCTCGAGGCTCTTTCAGCGGCCTCTGTGATTGACTTGTCTTTGCAGTTCTTTTTTTTTTTACCTTTTTTTCAATATGCATGCTAGAATGCATGACTGTGTTTAAAATGATCATTCTTGTGAATTTGTTTCTGAATGAAAGCAGCCTGCTCAAATACAGTTTTCATGCTCAAAATTTGAAAAAAAAAGTCTTCTTAATGTTGTCAAGTATACAATCTTGGACATAATGAATAATTTATATATGTATAATAATGAATATACTAATAATTTCGGATGATTCTCCTCGTGAAGTAACATGAAATTTTACTACAGTCTTCATATATATTATGCATATGGTTGTTTTGTTACCATGCAAGTGTCTTTTCAAGAAAAAAAAAAGTCGATTATTTCTGGGGTTATTATCCCCAACGATGCGTCACCTCTCCTTCAGTATATTACAGTTCAATTATTTCCCCGAGTGTGAAATGTGCTAGCCTGAAGAAAAAGGAATTCTTGCAACATCTTCCATGCTCAAGTCCTAGCAAATCAAACACATTGATGACATTTTTAGTATAAATGGTGATAACAAAGGTGGTGGTTTATTGCGCCATACAATTTGTTTTGACATACCCTCTAATTTTCAACAAAGTGCAAAAGAATATTTAAGGAAAGGACATTCTTTAATGCATCGATTAGTGTTTTAACATGATCTCATTTCACTCTTGTGCAACGGATGCATTTCAAAAAGCAAATTGAGTATTCAATGTGAATATGAAATAGGTCTATAATAAAAAATGGATTATGAATAAGAACATATTCAAATAAAGTATACAAAAGATGAAAGAAGAATATAATTTAAAAAAATATATGCCGTATAAATATGGAAAATATTAACATCTATATACAATATAGATCAAATTGATATGTGTATAGATCATAGGTCAAGATGTTTCGAATGCTCAAATGAAACAATTTATGTCCTATATGATTCCTCCTTTAATTTCTTTCCTGTTGATGGGCAAAATACACATTTCGGAAGGTCATGCTATTCTTCAACAGGAATGCATCACACAAGTCCTGGGCAAGTTCTTAACCACATTAAAGACTTATCTATTATAAAACATGATAAAGAAAGTTCTGAAAGAATGAGGAATTTCCTGTAAGCGCAACATGCCGGCATTGAAAAAGAACCATTGGGTACTACTGATTTGATAGTTTAAAAATTAAGCACATTAAGTGTGCTGCCTCATCCTATAACCTGGAGATGCGGGATCAAAATGGGGAAAAAGCTATTAGGCACCTAGATCCCTAAAAGGACTGAGGCCTTCTCCCGGAACTCCTCCTGGGGCAATGCCTGTCTGATTGTTGCATTATCTGGAGATATCATCTGAAAGTGACCACAAATCAGAGTGGACGTCCCGCTGAATTTTAGCATAGTGCTACCCAGAGGAAAAGAAAATTACAAGGACTTCTTCATTAATTGGTGAGCAGAGACAGAAGCCCAATGCACTCTGAATCATTAATTGTAAAGACTGGTCGGTTGATAGAGAACAGAAACCTGTAACTAGCCCTATCGGATCTAGTCAGAAAGGATAGATGCCATATATTTATCATGCTACACTACAGTCGGTATTTCTGGAACTGGCTGGCTCAGCTTATCGCTGCTGTCTTCTGCAACATTTGTTAGGAGCCAGCCTTGTAGCACAGGAATGAAAAGCATACGGAGAAGCCCGAAAGTTTGTCTTATACAGGTAGTGAGCCATCCATGGTACATTCATGGAAATGTGTGGGTTACTCGTGCCATCATGTCGAGCAGATAGAGCCATAGGATTTGAGCCCAAAACAAGGGGACTTATAGGTGGCTTTCTCACTGAGGTATGGCCAAAAACTGCCCCTATGTCCACAAAGATCCTAGGATTTTTGATCAATCTACTCCCTGCAGCCAATTTGGCTACCATCTACCAATGTTCCAAGCGCAAGATCCCAAGGCCCAGAGCCTCACGCAGAACAGTGGGTCTTACGATGGGTACCCATCATGCACGATCAGGCGAGGAACACTCGTGGGTCACATCAACAAGTGATTTCATTGTTTCCGAGACAATCATCTCCCGACCCACCCAGAAACCCTGCAGAGGTGCATGCACTTCTGAAAATCCGAGACAAATTCTTCAGAGCAGGAGACAGGGTGGGTCTAAGAACAGCAAGAACCAAGTTGGCCATCACAGAGGCGAAACGTGCACACGCCCCGAGAATCCACAACCACCGCACGGAGCATGTGGCAGGGTATTCAAGCCACTCAATTCATCAGGGTATTCAGCCACCTACAGGACATCATTACCTGCCTCTGAAAATAACAGATCCCTTCCAGACGTGCTGAACAGCTTGTTGCAGAATTTAAGTGACCAACCCTGCTCCGAACGACCAGGCGCTGGGTCACACCACGGCTCATGTGCGGAAAACTCTATGCAGAGTCAACTCACGTAAAGCTGCTGGACAAGACAATACCCCAAAGTGCTCAGAGAATCTCTGTGAGCAGCGTGAGCAGCGTCTGTGAGCAGCGATTCCCCGTGATTCAAGTCTACTATGATCAAGACCTTCAAGACCCTACTGCCCCCCTCACTAGACCCACTGCAGTTTGCGTACGGCCCGCAACCGTTCAATGGACGACGCCATCTCCAGCACACTCCATCTGGCCCTCTCAAACTTGGACACCTATGTCCAATGCTGTACATACATTTCAGTTAAGGATTCAATTCTATCATCCACCCAGACCGGATCAGGAAGCTGAGCCTGTTTGGCCTGATCACTGGCTGACTCTTGACTGTGTAGCGACACAGACTGATAACACGACCATGGTGGGTCTCATCAGTAAGTACGACGAGTCAGCAAACAGAGAGGAAGTGCAGAGTCAAACGGACTGGTGCAGAGACAACAACATCTGATCGTCTATAAGACAAAAGAGATTGTCGACTTCAGGAGGCCACGGAGGCACCACTCTCTCCACTGAAAATCGACTACTTTGTGATGGTCAACAGTACCAAATTCCTGCGTGTCCATCTGGAGGAGAACAGCATCTGGTATCTAAACACCAGCTCCTTAAACAAGAAAGCCCAGCGGTATCTTTTTTTTCTCAGAAGGCTGTGCGTGGCGCAGCTTCTACCACTGATCCTGGCCATCTTCTATAGCATGCTGAGCAGGTGAATCACCATCTGGTTTGGGAATTGTGCCATCTCGGATCACAAGACTCTACTGTTGATAGAGGGTACAGCAGAGAAGATAATCTGGGTCTCTCTTCTCTCTATCGAAGACATCTACACCACACACTGCATGGCATCCGCATCCGCAAAGCCATCAGCATTCTGGCTGATCAGACACACCCATCAGACACACTCTTCACAAACTATCTGTCTCCTCAACAAAAAGGGACTGGACTGATAATCACACACACACAAACACACTGATCAACAACCAGTACTGTGCAGCGGGACTATCGTCAGCAACATCACGATCGGGACTCGCATGCATGGTCAGGTGAGGAACATTCTTGTGTCCCTGGCCGGCAGATGCTCGTATACCAAAGACCTCTCAAGAAGAGAAGATGAAGAAGATGAAAGGCAAGAAATTTGCACTCCAGCCTTAAAAAACATAGAAAAGAAAAATAGTTACATGCAACTATGAGCGGGCCCAAGCACCTGCGCAATCGCCACTTGGGCGCACCACACAACAGGTGCATCTTTTTTAAGATCTCTTAAGCAAACATGACATACGTTTAACACACATTGGTGTGTGTGTGTGTGTGTGTGTTTGGGTGTGTGTGTCTTTGTTTAGTATGTGTACTGTACATTAAGAACAAAAATATTGCCTGTGTTTGTGTGTGTGTGTGTGTGTGTCAGGATGTGTGTTGTATTACTGGAACTGCCCACCTCAGCTCAACGTGGGCCAGGTTTGGGCCTAACTCAACCATGTTAGGCCATCTCATGTAAAAACTGTTTAGTTTAATGAGATCTAGAAGATGTAGACGTTCAATAGATAAATAAATAAATAAAAATCTTTAAAAGACCAATTCATCCCTTGCACATTTATGACATCAGCACTATTAAATCTCTGGGAGGTCCATTCATGGATCCTTTGCATATATGACCAGGCAAGAAACGCTTGTAATGTCCCAGCCCAGCACATATTCTAGATCCTGAAATACTTAGAGACTTCTGCAATCAATGCAACCTCCCACCACATCATATATATATAAGTCACTTTTGGGTCTCTTTCTGTCTCATGACCTTTGACATTGTTGTCCACTAAGTGTGCCCCACTTTTGTAAGCCTTGAATTTGGGCCAATAGTATGACGGCCAATTTAACACACAGTGAATAAATAATTCTCGACTTCCTGCATGTCACTCATCTCCTAGAAGAGTATAAACCCAACCTTCCACATTTTGCGACTAAACAGTACAGTACTCTGGCAGGCCTACTGATCATTGTACAGTTTCTAAACTAATTAGAGACTTCTGGAGTGTGTGTGTGTGTGTGTGTGTGTGTGTGTGTGTGTGTGTGTGTGTGTGTGTGTGTGTGTGTGTGTGTGTGTGTGTGTGTGTGTGTGTGTGTTTGAATGTGTGTTTGTAGTTATGTTTCAGGGTCGGATGTGTAGTGTTTGTGTCTGTGGTATGTATATAGTATGTGAGCTAATCGTGTGTGTATAGGTATGTGACTGTGTACATATGTCTGTGTCTTCAGGATGTGTATTACTGGAACTGCCCAGCCCGGGGGTTTGTAGGCGATCAGCTAGAACCACCTGGTAAAGCTTGAAGCAAAGAACATACATCGGTACATCTAGCCGCTGAAGATGCAGTGAAGATTTAATTAGAGGCTTTTAAGTTTGAAAGAAGAAAAATCGTTACAACCGGTGCCAGAGTCTGTGGGGCGCATCATTTGGGCACTTTTTTCATGTGTGTGAGACGTGTGTATGTGTTTGTTTAGTATGTGAACATTGTGTGAAGCATAAGAAGGTTGTTTTTTCATGTGTGTGTGTGTGTGTGTGTGTGTGTGTGTGTGTGTGTGTGTGTGTGTGTGTGGTCTGTATGTCCTGTCCTGTGTGTTTGGTGGTGATTGTGTTTACGGTATGAGTGTCTGTATGTGTGTATGTTGTATGAGTGTCTGTATGTTGTGTGTTTTTACAATGTGTATTTTGTATGGGATGTTTATTTTGAATGTGTAGTGAGCATGTGTAGTGAGCATGTGTGTGTGTGTGTTTGTGTGTGTGTGTGTGTGTGTGTGTGTGTGTGTGTGTGTGTGTGTGTGTGTGTGTGTGTGTGTGTGTGTGTGTGTGTGTGTGTGTGTGTTTGTGTGTGTGTGTGTGTGTGTGTGTGTGTGTGTGTGTGTGTGTGTATGTGTGTCTGTGTGTTTGAGTGTGATTTTGTAGTATGTGTGACCGTCGGATGTGTAGTCTTTGTTTCTGTGGAAAGAATATAGTATGTGAGCGGATAGTGTGTATTAGTGTATGTGTCTCTGTACATATGTGTGTGTGGTCAGGATATGCGTATTACTGGAACTACCCAGCCTGGAGGTTTGTAGGCGATCAGCTAGAACCACTTGGTAAAGGTTGAAGCAAACGACATACATCGGTACATCCGGCCGTTTAAGATGCAGTGATTTAATTCTAGCCTTTTAAGGTTGAAAGAAGAAACATAGTTACATCCGGTGCCATCGTCTGTGGGGCGCATCATTTGGGCACTTTTGGGGCTCTGTTTAAAGCTCGTCCAGTGCAAGTTTTAGCTAAAATTTTTTACCCTCTCAACTATACGTAGTAGTACAATGGATGTGTGAAATTTACTCATACCTGTCTAATTGTACAAAGGCAGGAATTTTACCAATTATAAGAATTAGGAATTTATTTTAATGTTAATTAAAGATGTAGTTTAGTATGGGGAAAAGAACGATGTATGAACGTATAATTCATGATGAACGGTTGAATGAATAAATATGAGTTTCATGTTAAAGGCTTTCATTTATCTAATGCAGATACGTTATTCAATATCTGATCTCTACAACAAGGCAACAAATATTTATAATTCATGAATGTGAGAGAAATCATCATTCCTTTGAGTTTTCTGCTGCTCATACGGAGATAAAGCGTTTCCCGTGTCCTTAGCGCTGTACGAGCTCAGGAAAGCGGTTTTCTCACACAACTAATACACAGTTGATATACAGTTTTTATGCTCAAAATGTGAAAAAGAATAACAAAAAAGTTGTTTTTCAACATTTATGCTATAATGCATGAAGTGTGTTGGAAATCATCATTCCTATAAGTTTTATGCCCCTCATGCGGAGATAAAGCGTTTCCCGTGTTCTTAGCGCTGTACGAGCTCAGGAAAGCGGTTTTCTCACACAACTAATGCACAGTTATGTAAAACATACAAAACCAGTTGATATGCAATTTTCATGCTCAAAATGTGAAAAAGAATTAAAAAAGTTGTTTTTCAACATTTATGCCATAATGCATGAATGTGATGGAAATCATCATTCCTTTGAGTTTTCTGCTGCTCATACGGAGATAAAGCGTTTCCCGTGTCCTTAGCGCTGTACGAGCTCAGGAAAGCGGTTTTCTCACACAACTAGTGTAAAACATACAAAACCAGTAAATATGCAATTTTCAGGATCAAAATGTGAAAAAGAATAAAAAAAAGTTGTTTTTCAACATTTATGCCATAATGCATGAATGTGATGGAAATCATCATTCCTTTGAGTTTTCTGCTGCTCATACGGAGATAAAGCGTTTCCCGTGTCCTTAGCGCTGTACGAGCTCAGGAAAGCGGTTTTCTCACACAACTAATGTAAAACATACAAAACCAGTTGATATGCAATTTTCATGCTCAAAATGTGAAAAAGAATAAAAAAAAGTTGTTTTTCAACTTGTATGCCATAATGCATGTTTGTGATGGAAATCATCATTCCTTTGAGTTTTCTGCTGCTCATGCAGAGAAAAAGCGTTTCCCGTGTTCTTAGCGCTGTACGAGCTCAGGAAAGCGGTTTTCTCACACAACTAATGTAAAACATACAAAACCAGTTGATATGCAATTTTCATGCTCAAAATGTGAAAAAGAATTTAAAAAAAGTTGTTTTTCAACATTTATGCCATAATGCATGTTTGTGATGGAAATTATCATTCCTTTAAGTTTTATGCTGCTCATGCAGAGAAAAGCGTTTCCCGTGTTCTTAGCGCTGTACGAGCTCAGGAAAGCGGTTTTCTCACACAACTAATGCACCGTTATGTAAAACATACAAAACGAGTTGACATACAACTTTCATGCTCAAAATGTGAAAAAGAATAACAAAAAAGTTGTTTTTCAACATGTGTGCTATTATGCATGAATGTGATGGAAATCATCATTCCTTTGAGTTTTCTGCTGCTCATACGGAGATAAAGCGTTTCCCGTGTTCTTAGCGCTGTACGAGCTCAGGAAAGCGGTTTTCTCACACAACTAATGCACAGTTATGTAAAACATACAAAACCAGCTGATATGCAATTTTCATGCTCAAAATGTGAAAAAGAATAAAAAAAGTTGTTTTTCAACATTTATGCTATTATGCATGAATGTGATGGAAATCATCATTCCTTTGAGTTTTCTGCTGCTCATACGGAGATAAAGCGTTTCCCGTGTCCTTAGCGCTGTACGAGCTCAGGAAAGCGGTTTTCTCACACAACTAGTGTAAAACATACAAAACCAGTTGATATGCAATTTTCATGCTCAAAATGTGAAAAAGAATATTAAAAAAGTTGTTTTTCAACTTGTATGCCATAATGCATGAATGTGATGGAAATCATCATTCCTTTGAGTTTTCTGCTGCTCATACGGAGATAAAGCGTTTCCCGTGTTCTTAGCGCTGTACGAGCTCAGGAAAGCGGTTTTCTCACACAACTAATGCACAGTTATGTCAAACATACAAACTGAGTTGATATACAGTTTTCATGCTCAAAATGTGATAACGAATAACAAAAAA
>QNUK01002276.1:0-16179 GCA_013621035.1 Clarias magur | reverse complement strand
TTCTTCAACAGGAATGCATCACACAAGTCCTGGGCAAGTTCTTAACCACATTAAAGACTTATCTATTATAAAACATGATAAAGAAAGTTCTGAAAGAATGAGGAATTTCCTGTAAGCGTAACATGCCGGCATTGAAAAAGAACCATTGGGTACTACTGATTTGATAGTTTAAAAATTAAGCACATTAAGGGTGCTGCCTCATCCTATAACCTGGAGATGCGGGATCAAAATGGGGAAAAAGCTATTAGGCACCTAGATCCCTAAAAGGACTGAGGCCTTCTCCCGGAACGCCTCCTGGGGCAATGCCTGTCTGATTGTTGCATTATCTAGAGATATCATCTGAAAGTGACCACAAATCAGAGTGGACGTCCCGCTGAATTTTAGCATAATGCTACCCAGAGGAAAAGAAAATTACAAGGACTTCTTCAGTAATTGGTGAGCAGAGACAGAAGCCCAATGCACTCTGAATCATTAATTGTAAAGACTGGTCGGTTGATAGAGAATAGAAACCTGTAACTAGCCCTATCGGATCTAGTCAGAAAGGATAGATGCCATATATTTATCATGCTACACTACAGTCGGTATTTCTGGAACTGGCTGGCTCAGCTTATCGCTGCTGTCTTCTGCAACATTTGTTAGGAGCCAGCCTTGTAGCACATGAATGAAAAGCATACGGAGAAGCCCGAAAGTTTGTCTTATACAGGTAGTGAGCCATCCATAGTACATTCATGGAAATGTGTGGGTTACTCGTGCCATCATGTCGAGCAGATAGAGCCATAGGATTTGAGCCCAAAACAAGGGGACTTATAGGTGGCTTTCTCCCTGAGGTATGGCCAAAAACTGCCCCTATGTCCACAAAGATCCTAGGATTACATGATCAATCTACTCCCTGCAGCCAATTTGGCTACCATCTACCAATGTTCCAAGCGCAAGATCCCAAGGCCCAGAGCCTCACGCAGAACAGTGGGTCTTACGATGGGTACCCATCATGCACGATCAGGCGAGGAACACTCGTGGGTCACATCAACAAGTGATTTCATTGTTTCCGAGACAATCATCTCCTGACCCACCCAGAAACCCTGCAGAGGTGCATGCACTTCTGAAAATCCGAGACAAATTCTTCAGAGCAGGAGACAAGGTGGGTCTAAGAACAGCAAGAACCAAGTTGGCCATCACAGAGGTGAAACGTGCACACGCCCCGAGAATCCACAACCACCGCACGGAGCATGTGGCAGGGGATTCAAGCCACTCAATTCATCAGGGTATTCAGCCAACTACAGGACATCATTACCTGCCTCTGAAAATAACAGATCCCTTCCAGACGTGCTGAACAGCTTGTTGCAGAATTTAAGTGACCAACCCTGCTCCGAACGACCAGGCGCTGTGTCACACCACGGCTCATGTGCGGAAAACTCTATGCAGAGTCAACTCACGTAAAGCTGCTGGACAAGACAATACCCCAAAGTGCTCAGAGAATCTCTGTGAGCAGCGTGAGCAGCGTCTGTGAGCAGCGATTCCACGTGATTCAAGTCTACTATGATCAAGACCTTCAAGACCCTACTGCCCCCCTCACTAGACCCACTGCAGTTTGCGTACGGCCCGCAACCGTTCAATGGATGACGCCATCTCCAGCACACTCCATCTGGCCCTCTCAAACTTGGACACCTATGTCCAATGCTGTACATACATTTCAGTTAAGGATTCAATTCTATCATCCACCCAGACCGGATCAGGAAGCTGAGCCTGTTTGGCCTGATCACTTGCTGACTCTTGACTGTGTAGCGACACAGACTGATAACATGACCATGGTGGGTCTCATCAGTAAGTACGACGAGTCAGCAAACAGAGAGGAAGTGCAGAGGCAAACGGACTGGTGCAGAGACAACAACATCTGATCGTCTATAAGACAAAAGAGATTGTCGACTTCAGGAGGCCACGGAGGCACCCCTCTCTCCACTGAAAATCGACTTCTTTGTGATGGTCAACAGTACCAAATTCCTGCGTGTCCATCTGGAGGAGAACAGCATCTGGTATCTAAACACCAGCTCCTTAAACAAGAAAGCCCAACGGTATCTTTTTTTTCTCAGAAGGCTGTGCGTGGCGCAGCTTCTACCACTGACCCTGGCCATCTTCTATAGCATGCTGAGCAGGTGAATCACCATCTGGTTTGGGAATTGTGCCATCTCGGATCACAAGACTCTACTGTTGATAGAGAGTACAGCAGAGAAGATAATCTGGGTCTCTCTTCTCTCTATCGAAGACATCTACACCACACACTGCATGGCATCCGCATCCGCAAAGCCATCAGCATTCTGGCTGATCAGACACACCCATCAGACACACTCTTCACAAACTATCTGTCTCCTCAACAAAAAGGGACTGGACTGATAATCACACACACACAAACACACTGATCAACAACCAGTACTGTGCAGCGGGACTATCGTCAGCAACATCACGATCGGGACTCCGCATGCATGGTCAGGTGAGGAACATTCTTGTGTCCCTGGCCGGCAGATGCTCGTATACCAAAGACCTCTCAAGAAGAGAAGATGAAGAAGATGAAAGGCAAGAAATTTGCACTCCAGCCTTAAAAAACATAGAAAAGAAAAATAGTTACATGCAACTATGAGCGGGCCCAAGCACCTGCGCCATCGCCACTTGGGCGCACCACACAACAGGTGCATCTTTTTTAAGATCTCTTAAGCAAACATGACATACGTTTAACACACATTGGTGTGTGTGTGTGTGTGTGTGTTTGGGTGTGTGTGTCTTTGTTTAGTATGTGTACTGTACATTAAGAACAAAAATATTGCCTGTGTTTGTGTGTGTGTGTGTGTGTGTGTGTCAGGATGTGTGTTGTATTACTGGAACTGCCCACCTCAGCTCAACGTGGGCCAGGTTTGGGCCTAACTCAACCATGTTAGGCCATCTCATGTAAAAACTGTTTAGTTTAATGAGATCTAGAAGATGTAGACGTTCAATAGATAAATAAATAAATAAAAATCTTTAAAAGACCAATTCATCCCTTGCACATTTATGACATCAGCACTATTAAATATCTGGGAGGTCCATTCATGGATCCTTTGCATATATGACCAGGCAAGGAACGCTTGTAATGTCCCAGCCCAGCACATATTCTAGATCCTGAAATACTTAGAGACTTCTGCAATCAATGCAACCTCCCACCACATCATATATATATATATATATAAGTCACTTTTGGGTCTCTTTCTGTCTCATGACCTTTGACATTGTTGTCCACTAAGTGTGCCCCACTTTTGTAAGCCTTGAATTTGGGCCAATAGTATGACGGCCAATTTAACACACAGTGAATAAATAATTCTCGACTTCCTGCATGTCACTCATCTCCTAGAAGAGTATAAACCCAACCTTCCACATTTTGCGACTAACCAGTACAGTACTCTGGCAGGCCTACTGATCATTGTACAGTTTCTAAACTAATTAGAGACTTCTGCAGTGTGTGTGTGTGTGTGTGTGTGTGTGTGTGTGTGTTTGTGTGTGTGTGTGTGTGTTTGAATGTGTGTTTGTAGTTATGTTTCAGGGTCGGATGTGTAGTGTTTGTGTCTGTGGTATGTATATAGTATGTGAGCGAATCGTGCGTGTATAGGTATGTGACTGTGTACATATGTCTGTGTCTTCAGGATGTGTATTACTGGAACTGCCCAGCCCGGGGGTTTGTAGGCGATCAGCTAGAGCCACCTGGTAAAGCTTGAAGCAAAGAACATACATCGGTACATCTAGCCGTTGAAGATGCAGTGAAGATTTAATTAGAGGCTTTTAAGTTTGAAAGAAGAAAAATCGTTACAACCGGTGCCAGAGTCTGTGGGCGCATCATTTGGGCACTTTTTTCATGTGTGTGAGACGTGTGTATGTGTTTGTTTAGTATGTGAACATTGTGTGAAGCATAAGAAGGTTGTTTTTTCATGTGTGTGTGTGTGTGTGTGTGTGTGTGTGTGTGTGTGTGTGTGTGTGTGTCTGTGTGGTCTGTATGTCCTGTCCTGTGTGTTTGGTGGTGATTGTGTTTACGGTATGAGTGTCTGTATGTGTGTATGTTGTATGAGTGTCTGTATGTTGTGTGTTTTTACAATGTGTATTTTGTATGGGATGTTTATTTTGAATGTGTAGTGAGCATGTGTGTGTGTGTGTGTGTGTGTGTGTGTGTGTGTGTGTGTGTGTGTGTGTGTGTGTGTGTGTGTGTGTGTGTGTTTGTGTTTGTGTGTGTGTGTGTGTGTGTGTGTTTGTGTGTGTGTGTGTGTGTGTGTGTGTGTGTATGTGTGTCTGTGTGTTTGAGTGTGATTTTGTAGTATGTGTGACCGTCGGATGTGTAGTCTTTGTTTCTGTGGAAAGAATATAGTATGTGAGCGTATAGTGTGTATTAGTGTATGTGTCTCTGTACATATGTGTGTGTGGTCAGGATATGCGTATTACTGGAACTACCCAGCCTGGAGGTTTGTAGGCGATCAGCTAGAACCACTTGGTAAAGGTTGAAGCAAACGACATACATCGGTACATCCGGCCGTTTAAGATGCAGTGATTTAATTCTAGCCTTTTAAGGTTGAAAGAAGAAACATAGTTACATCCGGTGCTATCGTCTGTGGGGCGCATCATTTGGGCACTTTTGGGGCTCTGTTTAAAGCTCGTCCAGTGCAAGTTTTAGCTAAAAATTTTTACCCTCTCAACTATACGTAGTAGTACAATGGATGTGTGAAATTTACTCAAACCTGTCTAATTGTACAAAGGCAGGAATTTTACCAATTATAAGAATTAGGAATTTATTTTAATGTTAATTAAAGATGTAGTTTAGTATGGGGAAAAGAACGATGTATGAACGTATAATTCATGATGAAAGGTTGAATGAATAAATATGAGTTTCATGTTAAAGGCTTTCATTTATCTAATGCAGATACGTTATTCAATATCTGATCTCTACAACAAGGCAACAAATATTTATAATTCATGAATGTGAGAGAAATCATCATTCCTTTGAGTTTTGTGCTGCTCATGCGGAGATAAAGCGTTTCCCGTGTTCTTAACGCTGTACGTCCTCTGGAAAGCGGTTTTCTCACAGAACTAATGCACCGTTATGTAAAACATACAAAACGAGTTGATATGCAATTTTCAGGCTCAAAATGTGAAAACGAATAAAAAAAAGTTGTTTTTCAACATTTATGCCATAATGCATGAATGTGATGGAAATCATCATTCCTTTGAGTTTTCTGCTGCTCATACGGAGATAAAGCGTTTCCCGTGTTCTTAGCGCTGTATGAGCTCAGGAAAGCGGTTTTCTCACACAACTAATGTAAAACATACAAAACCAGTTGATATGCAATTTTCATGCTCAAAATGTGAAAAAGAATAAAAAAAAGTTGTTTTTCAACATTTATGCCATAATGCATGAATGTGATGGAAATCATCATTCCTTTGAGTTTTCTGCTGCTCATACGGAGATAAAGCGTTTCCCGTGTCCTTAGCGCTGTACGAGCTCAGGAAAGCGGTTTTCTCACACAACTAATGTAAAACATACAAAACCAGTTGATATGCAATTTTCATGCTCAAAATGTGAAAAAGAATAAAAAAAAGTTGTTTTTCAACATTTATGCCATAATGCATGTTTGTGATGGAAATTATCATTCCTTTAAGTTTTATGCTGCTCATGCAGAGAAAAAGCGTTTCCCGTGTTCTTAGCGCTGTACGAGCTCAGGAAAGCGGTTTTCTCACACAACTAATGCACCGTTATGTAAAACATACAAAACGAGTTGACATACAACTTTCATGCTCAAAATGTGAAAAAGTATAACAAAAAAGTTGTTTTTCAACATGTGTGCTATTATGCATGAATGTGATGGAAATCATCATTCCTTTGAGTTTTCTGCTGCTCATACGGAGATAAAGCGTTTCCCGTGTTCTTAGCGCTGTACGAGCTCAGGAAAGCGGTTTTCTCACACAACTAATGCACAGTTATGTAAAACATACAAAACCAGTTGATATGCAATTTTCATGCTCAAAATGTGAAAAAGAATAAAAAAAAGTTGTTTTTCAACATTTATGCCATAATGCATGAATGTGATGGAAATCATCATTCCTTTGAGTTTTCTGCTGCTCATACGGAGATAAAGCGTTTCCCGTGTCCTTAGCGCTGTACGAGCTCAGGAAAGCGGTTTTCTCACACAACTAATGTAAAACATACAAAACCAGTTGATATGCAATTTTCATGCTCAAAATGTGAAAAAGAATTAAAAAAAGTTGTTTTTCAACTTGTATGCCATAATGCATGTTTGTGATGGAAATCATCATTCCTTTGAGTTTTCTGCTGCTCATGCAGAGAAAAAGCGTTTCCCGGGTTCTTAGCGCTGTACGAGCTCAGGAAAGCGGTTTTCTCACACAACTAATGTAAAACATACAAAACCAGTTGATATGCAATTTTCATGCTCAAAATGTGAAAAAGAATTTAAAAAAAAGTTGTTTTTCAACATTTATGCCATAATGCATGTTTGTGATGGAAATTATCATTCCTTTAAGTTTTATGCTGCTCATGCAGAGAAAAAGCGTTTCCCGTGTTCTTAGCGCTGTACGAGCTCAGGAAAGCGGTTTTCTCACACAACTAATGCACCGTTATGTAAAACATACAAAACGAGTTGACATACAACTTTCATGCTCAAAATGTGAAAAAGAATAACAAAAAAGTTGTTTTTCAACATGTGTGCTATTATGCATGAATGTGATGGAAATCATAATTCCTTTGAGTTTTCTGCTGCTCATACGGAGATAAAGCGTTTCCCGTGTTCTTAGCGCTGTACGAGCTCAGGAAAGCGGTTTTCTCACACAACTAATGCACAGTTATGTAAAACATACAAAACCAGTTGATATGCAATTTTCATGCTCAAAATGTGAAAAAGAATAAAAAAAAGTTGTTTTTCAACATTTATGCCATAATGCATGAATGTGATGGAAATCATCATTCCTTTGAGTTTTCTGCTGCTCATACGGAGATAAAGCGTTTCCCGTGTCCTTAGCGCTGTACGAGCTCAGGAAAGCGGTTTTCTCACACAACTAATGTAAAACATACAAAACCAGTTGATATGCAATTTTCATGCTCAAAATGTGAAAAAGAATTTAAAAAAGTTGTTTTTCAACTTGTATGCCATAATGCATGTTTGTGATGGAAATCATCATTCCTTTGAGTTTTATGCTGCTCATGCAGAGAAAAAGCGTTTCCCGTGTTCTTAGCGCTGTATGAGCTCAGGAAAGCGGTTTTCTCACACAACTAATGCACAGTTATGTAAAACATACAAAACCAGTTGATATGCAATTTTCATGCTCAAAATGTGAAAAATAATAACAAAAAAGTTGTTTTTCAACTTGTATGCCATAATGCATGAATATGTTTGAAATCATCCTTCCTTTGAGTTTCATGCTCTGCATACGGAGATAAAGCGTTTCCCGTGTTCTTAACGCTGTACGTCCTCTGGAAAGCGGTTTTCTCACACAACTAATGCACCGTTATGTAAAACATACAAAACGAGTTGACATACAACTTTCATGCTCAAAATGTGAAAAAGAATAACAAAAAAGTTGTTTTTCAACTTGTATGCCATAATGCATGTTTGTGATGGAAATCATCATTCCTTTGAGTTTTATGCTGCTCATGCAGAGAAAAAGCGTTTCCCGTGTTCTTAGCGCTGTACGAGCTCAGGAAAGCGGTTTTCTCACACAACTAATGCACAGTTATGTAAAACATACAAAACGAGTTGATATGCAATTTTCATGCTCAAAAATGTGAAAAATATCAAAAAAGTTGTTTTTCAACTTGTATGTCATAATGCATGAATATGTTTGAAATCATCCTTCCTTTGAGTTTCATGCTCTGCATACGGAGATAAAGCGTTTCCCGTGTTCTTAGCGCTTTGCGAGCTCAGGGAAGCGGTTTTCTCACACAACTAATGCACAGTTATGTAAAACATACATAACGAGTTGATATTGTAGTACTTTGATAGATCTCTGGATGAACTGCGACACATCATCAGTGATGTTTCCTGAGATCATCGGGTGTTTCAGGTCTCACAACATCAGACACCCTCTCTCACCCAGCCGGGGTTGATCACGCCCCAACTTGTGTCCCAGCAGCTCTGGCCAACTTTGCGGACCTCTTGATCCAAATCCACCTCGAGGCTCTTTCAGCGGCCTCTGTGATTGACTTGTCTTTGCAGTTCTTTTTTTTTTTACCTTTTTTTCAATATGCATGCTAGAATGCATGACTGTGTTTAAAATGATCATTCTTGTGAATTTGTTTCTGAATGAAAGCAGCCTGCTCAAATACAGTTTTCATGCTCAAAATTTGAAAAAAAAAAAAAAAGTCTTCTTAATGTTGTCAAGTATACAATCTTGGACATAATGAATAATTTATATATGTATAATAATGAATATACTAATAATTTCGGATGATTCTCCTCGTGAAGTAACATGAAATTTTACTACAGTCTTCATATATATTATGCATATGGTTGTTTTGTTCCCATGCAAGTGTCTTTTCAAGAAAAAAAAAAGTCGATTATTTCTGGGGTTATTATCCCCAACGATGCGTCACCTCTCCTTCAGTATATTACAGTTCAATTATTTCCCCGAGTGTGAAATGTGCTAGCCTGAAGAAAAAGGAATTCTTGCAACATCTTCCATGCTCAAGTCCTAGCAAATCAAACACATTGATGACATTTTTAGTATAAATGGTGATAACAAAGGTGGTGGTTTATTGCGCCATACAATTTGTTTTGACATACCCTCTAATTTTCAACAAAGTGCAAAAGAATATTTAAGGAAAGGACATTCTTTAATGCATCGATTAGTGTTTTAACATGATCTCATTTCACTCTTGTGCAACGGATGCATTTCAAAAAGCAAATTGAGTATTCAATGTGAATATGAAATAGGTCTATAATAAAAAATTGATTATGAATAAGAACATATTCAAATAAAGTATACAAAAGATGAAAGAAGAATATAATTTAAAAAAATATATGCCGTATAAATATGGAAAATATTAACATCTATATACAATATAGATCAAATTGATATGTGTATAGATCATAGGTCAAGATGTTTCGAATGCTCAAATGAAACAATTTATGTCCTATATGATTCCTCCTTTAATTTCTTTCCTGTTGATGGGCAAAATACACATTTCGGAAGGTCATGCTATTCTTCAACAGGAATGCATCACACAAGTCCTGGGCAAGTTCTTAACCACATTAAAGACTTATCTATTATAAAACATGATAAAGAAAGTTCTGAAAGAATGAGGAATTTCCTGTAAGCGTAACATGCCGGCATTGAAAAAGAACCATTGGGTACTACTGATTTGATAGTTTAAAAATTAAGCACATTAAGTGTGCTGCCTCATCCTATAACCTGGAGATGCGGGATCAAAATGGGGAAAAAGCTATTAGGCACCTAGATCCCTAAAAGGACTGAGGCCTTCTCCCGGAACTCCTCCTGGGGCAATGCCTGTCTGATTGTTGCATTATCTAGAGATATCATCTGAAAGTGACCACAAATCAGAGTGGACGTCCCGCTGAATTTTAGCATAGTGCTACCCAGAGGAAAAGAAAATTACAAGGACTTCTTCAGTAATTGGTGAGCAGAGACAGAAGCCCAATGCACTCTGAATCATTAATTGTAAAGACTGGTCGGCTGATAGAGAACAGAAACCTGTAACTAGCCCTATCGGATCTAGTCAGAAAGGATAGATGCCATATATTTATCATGCTACACTACAGTCGGTATTTCTGGAACTGGCTGGCTCAGCTTATCGCTGCTGTCTTCTGCAACATTTGTTAGGAGCCAGCCTTGTAGCACAGGAATGAAAAGCATACGGAGAAGCCCGAAAGTTTGTCTTATACAGGTAGTGAGCCATCCATAGTACATTCATGGAAATGTGTGGGTTACTCGTGCCATCATGTCGAGCAGATAGAGCCATAGGATTTGAGCCCAAAACAAGGGGACTTATAGGTGGCTTTCTCACTGAGGTATGGCCAAAAACTGCCCCTATGTCCACAAAGATCCTAGGATTACATGATCAATCTACTCCCTGCAGCCAATTTGGCTACCATCTACCAATGTTCCAAGCGCAAGATCCCAAGGCCCAGAGCCTCACGCAGAACAGTGGGTCTTACGATGGGTACCCATCATGCACGATCAGGCGAGGAACACTCGTGGGTCACATCAACAAGTGATTTCATTGTTTCCGAGACAATCATCTCCCGACCCACCCAGAAACCCTGCAGAGGTGCATGCACTTCTGAAAATCCGAGACAAATTCTTCAGAGCAGGAGACAAGGTGGGTCTAAGAACAGCAAGAACCAAGTTGGCCATCACAGAGGCGAAACGTGCACACGCCCCGAGAATCCACAACCACCGCACGGAGCATGTGGCAGGGTATTCAAGCCACTCAATTCATCAGGGTATTCAGCCAACTACAGGACATCATTACCTGCCTCTGAAAATAACAGATCCCTTCCAGACGTGCTGAACAGCTTGTTGCAGAATTTAAGTGACCAACCCTGCTCCGAACGACCAGGCGCTGTGTCACACCACGGCTCATGTGCGGAAAACTCTATGCAGAGTCAACTCATGTAAAGCTGCTGGACAAGACAATACCCCAAAGTGCTCAGAGAATCTCTGTGAGCAGCGTGAGCAGCGTCTGTGAGCAGCGATTCCACGTGATTCAAGTCTACTATGATCAAGACCTTCAAGACCCTACTGCCCCCCTCACTAGACCCACTGCAGTTTGCGTACGGCCCGCAACCGTTCAATGGATGACGCCATC
Organism: Clarias magur; assembly: GCA_013621035.1. Classification (NCBI taxonomy): domain Eukaryota; kingdom Metazoa; phylum Chordata; class Actinopteri; order Siluriformes; family Clariidae; genus Clarias; species Clarias magur. The sequence continues at coordinate 5,336 of QNUK01002276.1, read as the reverse complement.
TCCAGCACACTCCATCTGGCCCTCTCAAACTTGGACACCTATGTCCAATGCTGTACATACATTTCAGTTAAGGATTCAATTCTATCATCCACCCAGACCGGATCAGGAAGCTGAGCCTGTTTGGCCTGATCACTTGCTGACTCTTGACTGTGTAGCGACACAGACTGATAACACGACCATGGTGGGTCTCATCAGTAAGTACGACGAGTCAGCAAACAGAGAGGAAGTGCAGAGGCAAACGGACTGGTGCAGAGACAACAACATCTGATCGTCTATAAGACAAAAGAGATTGTCGACTTCAGGAGGCCACGGAGGCACCACTCTCTCCACTGAAAATCGACTTCTTTGTGATGGTCAACAGTACCAAATTCCTGCGTGTCCATCTGGAGGAGAACAGCATCTGGTATCTAAACACCAGCTCCTTAAACAAGAAAGCCCAACGGTATCTTTTTTTTCTCAGAAGGCTGTGCGTGGCGCAGCTTCTACCACTGATCCTGGCCATCTTCTATAGCATGCTGAGCAGGTGAATCACCATCTGGTTTGGGAATTGTGCCATCTCGGATCACAAGACTCTACTGTTGATAGAGAGTACAGCAGAGAAGATAATCTGGGTCTCTCTTCTCTCTATCGAAGACATCTACACCACACACTGCATGGCATCCGCATCCGCAAAGCCATCAGCATTCTGGCTGATCAGACACACCCATCAGACACACTCTTCACAAACTATCTGTCTCCTCAACAAAAAGGGACTGGACTGATAATCACACACACACAAACACACTGATCAACAACCAGTACTGTGCAGCGGGACTATCGTCAGCAACATCACGATCGGGACTCCGCATGCATGGTCAGGTGAGGAACATTCTTGTGTCCCTGGCCGGCAGATGCTCGTATACCAAAGACCTCTCAAGAAGAGAAGATGAAGAAGATGAAAGGCAAGAAATTTGCACTCCAGCCTTAAAAAACATAGAAAAGAAAAATAGTTACATGCAACTATGAGCGGGCCCAAGCACCTGCGCCATCACCACTTGGGCGCACCACACAACAGGTGCATCTTTTTTAAGATCTCTTAAGCAAACATGACATACGTTTAACACACATTGGTGTGTGTGTGTGTGTGTGTGTTTGGGTGTGTGTGTCTTTGTTTAGTATGTGTACTGTACATTAAGAACAAAAATATTGCCTGTGTTTGTGTGTGTGTGTGTGTGTGTGTCAGGATGTGTGTTGTATTACTGGAACTGCCCACCTCAGCTCAACGTAGGCCAGGTTTGGGCCTAACTCAACCATGTTAGGCCATCTCATGTAAAAACTGTTTAGTTTAATGAGATCTAGAAGATGTAGACGTTCAATAGATAAATAAATAAAAAAAAATCTTTAAAAGACCAATTCATCCCTTGCACATTTATGACATCAGCACTATTAAATATCTGGGAGGTCCATTCATGGATCCTTTGCATATATGACCAGGCAAGGAACGCTTGTAATGTCCCAGCCCAGCACATATTCTAGATCCTGAAATACTTAGAGACTTCTGCAATCAATGCAACCTCCCACCACATCATATATATATATAAGTCACTTTTGGGTCTCTTTCTGTCTCATGACCTTTGACATTGTTGTCCACTAAGTGTGCCCCACTTTTGTAAGCCTTGAATTTGGGCCAATAGTATGACGGCCAATTTAACACACAGTGAATAAATAATTCTCGACTTCCTGCATGTCACTCATCTCCTAGAAGAGTATAAACCAAACCTTCCACATTTTGCGACTAAACAGTACAGTACTCTGGCAGGCCTACTGATCATTGTACAGTTTCTAAACTAATTAGAGACTTCTGCAATGTGTGTGTGTGTGTGTGTGTGTGTGTGTGTGTGTGTGTGTGTGTGTGTGTGTGTGTGTGTGTGTGTGTGTTTGAATGTGTGTTTGTAGTTATGTTTCAGGGTCGGATGTGTAGTGTTTGTGTCTGTGGTATGTATATAGTATGTGAGCGAATCGTGTGTGTATAGGTATGTGACTGTGTACATATGTCTGTGTCTTCAGGATGTGTATTACTGGATCTGCCCAGCCCGGGGGTTTGTAGGCGATCAGCTAGAACCACCTGGTAAAGCTTGAAGCAAAGAACATACATCGGTACATCTAGCCGTTGAAGATGCAGTGAAGATTTAATTAGAGGCTTTTAAGTTTGAAAGAAGAAAAATCGTTACAACCGGTGCCAGAGTCTGTGGGCGCATCATTTGGGCACTTTTTTCATGTGTGTGAGACGTGTGTATGTGTTTGTTTAGTATGTGAACATTGTGTGAAGCATAAGAAGGTTGTTTTTTCATGTGTGTGTGTGTGTGTGTGTGTGTGTGTGTGTGGTCTGTATGTCCTGTCCTGTGTGTTTGGTGGTGATTGTGTTTACGGTATGAGTGTCTGTATGTGTGTATGTTGTATGAGTGTCTGTATGTTGTGTGTTTTTACAATGTGTATTTTGTATGGGAGTTTATTTTGAATGTGTAGTGAGCATGTGTAGTGAGCATGTGTGTGTGTGTGTGTGTGTGTGTGTGTGTGTGTGTGTGTGTGTGTGTGTGTGTGTGTGTGTGTGTGTGTGTGTGTGTGTGTGTGTGTGTGTGTGTGTGTGTGTGTGTGTGTGTGTGTGTGTGTGTGTGTGTGTGTTTGTGTGTGTGTGTGTGTGTGTGTCTGTGTGTCTGTGTGTTTGAGTGTGATTTTGTAGTATGTGTGACCGTCGGATGTGTAGTCTTTGTTTCTGTGGAAAGAATATAGTATGTGAGCGTATAGTGTGTATTAGTGTATGTGTCTCTGTACATATGTGTGTGTGGTCAGGATATGCGTATTACTGGAACTACCCAGCCTGGAGGTTTGTAGGCGATCAGCTAGAACCACTTGGTAAAGGTTGAAGCAAACGACATACATCGGTACATCCGGCCGTTTAAGATGCAGTGATTTAATTCTAGCCTTTTAAGGTTGAAAGAAGAAACATAGTTACATCCGGTGCCATCGTCTGTGGGGCGCATCATTTGGGCACTTTTGGGGCTCTGTTTAAAGCTCGTCCAGTGCAAGTTTTAGCTAAAATTTTTTACCCTCTCAACTATACGTAGTAGTACAATGGATGTGTGAAATTTACTCATACCTGTCTAATTGTACAAAGGCAGGAATTTTACCAATTATAAGAATTAGGAATTTATTTTAATGTTAATTAAAGATGTAGTTTAGTATGGGGAAAAGAACGATGTATGAACGTATAATTCATGATGAACGGTTGAATGAATAAATATGAGTTTCATGTTAAAGGCTTTCATTTATCTAATGCAGATACGTTATTCAATATCTGATCTCTACAACAAGGCAACAAATATTTATAATTCATGAATGTGAGAGAAATCATCATTCCTTTGAGTTTTCTGCTGCTCATACGGAGATAAAGCGTTTCCCGTGTTCTTAGCGCTGTACGAGCTCAGGAAAGCGGTTTTCTCACACAACTAATGCACAGTTATGTAAAACATACAAAACCAGTTGATATGCAATTTTCATGCTCAAAATGTGAAAAAGAATAAGAAAAAGTTGTTTTTCAACATTTATGCCATAATGCATGAATGTGATGGAAATCATCATTCCTTTGAGTTTTCTGCTGCTCATACGGAGATAAAGTGTTTCCCGTGTTCTTAGCGCTGTACGAGCTCAGGAAAGCGGTTTTCTCACACAACTAATGTAAAACATACAAAACCAGTTGATATGCAATTTTCATGCTCAAAATGTGAAAAAGAATTTTAAAAAGTTGTTTTTCAACTTGTATGCCATAATGCATGTTTGTGATGGAAATCATCATTCCTTTGAGTTTTATGCTGCTCATGCAGAGAAAAAGCGTTTCCCGTGTTCTTAGCGCTGTATGAGCTCAGGAAAGCGGTTTTCTCACACAACTAATGCACAGTTATGTAAAACATACAAAACCAGTTGATATGCAATTTTCATGCTCAAAATGTGAAAAAGAATTTAAAAAAGTTGTTTTTCAACTTGTATGCCATAATGCATGTTTGTGATGGAAATCATCATTCCTTTGAGTTTTATGCTGCTCATGCAGAGAAAAAGCGTTTCCCGTGTTCTTAGCGCTGTATGAGCTCAGGAAAGCGGTTTTCTCACACAACTAATGCACAGTTATGTAAAACATACAAAACCAGTTGACATGCAATTTTCATGCTCAAAATGTGAAAAAGAATTTAAAAAAAGTTGTTTTTCAACATTTATGCCATAATGCATGTTTGTGATGGAAATTATCATTCCTTTAAGTTTTATGCTGCTCATGCAGAGAAAAGCGTTTCCCGTGTTCTTAGCGCTGTACGAGCTCAGGAAAGCGGTTTTCTCACACAACTAATGCACCGTTATGTAAAACATACAAAACGAGTTGACATACAACTTTCATGCTCAAAATGTGAAAAAGAATAACAAAAAAGTTGTTTTTCAACATGTGTGCTATTATGCATGAATGTGATTGGAAATCATAATTCCTTTGAGTTTTCTGCTGCTCATACGGAGATAAAGCGTTTCCCGTGTTCTTAGCGCTGTACGAGCTCAGCAAAGCGGTTTTCTCACACAACTAATGCACAGTTATGTAAAACATACAAAACCAGTTGATATGCAATTTTCATGCTCAAAATGTGAAAAAGAATAAAAAAAGTTGTTTTTCAACTTGTATGCCATAATGCATGTTTGTGATGGAAATCATCATTCCTTTGAGTTTTCTGCTGCTCATGCAGAGAAAAAGCGTTTCCCGTGTTCTTAGCGCTGTACGAGCTCAGGAAAGCGGTTTTCTCACACAACTAATGTAAAACATACAAAACCAGTTGATATGCAATTTTCATGCTCAAAATGTGAAAAAGAATTTAAAAAAGTTGTTTTTCAACTTGTATGCCATAATGCTGTTTGTGATGATAATTATCATTCCTTTAAGAATGTTTTTATGCTGCTCATTACAGAGAAAGCGTTTCCCGCTGTTCTTAGCGCTGTACGAGCTCATGAAAGCGGTTTCTCACACCAACTAATGCACCTTTATGTAAACATACAAAACGAGGTTGACATACAACTTTCATGCTCAAATGTTGAAAAAGAATAACAAAAAGTTGTTTTTCAACATGCGTGCTATTATGCATGAATGTGATGGAAATCATCATTCCTTTGAGTTTTCTGCTGCTCATACGGAGATAAAGCGTTTCCCGTGTTCTTAGCGCTGTACGAGCTCAAGCAAAGCGGTTTTCTCACACAACTAATGCACAGTTATGTAAAACATACAAAACCAGTTGATATGCAATTTTCATGCTCAAAATGTGAAAAAGAAT
>QNUK01002275.1:2500-12500 GCA_013621035.1 Clarias magur | reverse complement strand
AGGAGATAGAAGATGATAAAATTATTCAGCTAATGAGAAAAGAGACCAGAAGGAACAGGACTATAATAAAACCGAACATCAAGAAAGCCACAGAAAGACATAAAGAAAGAAAAGAAATGCTCAAAAGTGTAATGAGTAATATAAAAGCAAGAGAACGGGAAAAAACAACAGAAGAGCTATTAGAGCAAGGAATGAACACAGGTAAATGAAATGTCGCAAGTAGGAGAATTGACAATATACTTCATTGCAATAATGACACTTAAAATAGCTTCAATTAATGCAAGAGGGCTTAACAGTGTAAACAAATTTCAAGTACTAATAGAAAATTCAGAAAGAGCTGAAATACTGTGTATACAAGAAACCTATTGGGACAATGAATGTATTAAGAAATATGAAAATGTATGGGATGGGAATATATATTTTAGCAATGGCCAAGAGAAACATGGGAAAGGGGTAGCAATTTTAATCAAAAGAGGAGTTTGTGAAAAGGAAAGCATGATGTTTAAAGATGAAGTGGGGGAAAGCATAGCAGTAGAGCTGGTTAAAGGTGGTAAAAAGATAACTTTGTGTAATGTACACGCACCAAATGATGAAAAAGAAAAAGTCATGTTTTTAAGAGGTTTAGAGACAAAAATGGAAAACTGTGAAAACCTCATTCTGCTGGGGGATTTTAACATTGCTTTAACAAAATTGGACATTGGAAGTAATATGGTATTCAAAGGTGACAGAGGAAGGAAGGGGCTAAAAAGATTAATGGAAAACCTTAATTTTATAGACATATGGAGAGAAAGAAATCAAAATAGAAGAGAATTTTCCAGAAGACAAACGGTAATGGGGGATATAAAACAAAGCCGAATCGATTTGTTTTTAAGCACAAGACAGATAGAAATAATGGTGAAAAATATATTTTATAAAGAAACTAGCTTCAGTGATCATAACTTTTTATATACAGAGCTAAATATCATTGAAACTAAGAGAGGACCAGGGGTATGGATATTAAATGCTAGCATTCTAAATAATAAAGTTTACTGTCAAAGGATACAAGACTTAATAAGGTGGAACATGAAAAATGAATTATATAAGGAGAATAAAAGGATTTGGTGGGATAATGTAAAATATGAAATAAAAGAACTCACAATTGAACATAGTAAACAATTGCAAAAAATGGAAAAACAGGAGGAAAGGAGAGTGAGGCAGGACCTGGAGGTAGAACTCAGGAATTTTAATGATAATGGTAAAAGGAAAGAAATAAACATTGAAAAAATAACGAGTCTAGAAGACAAACTGAAGCAAATAGAAGAGGAAAGATGTAGAGGACAAATCATAAGAAGCAAGATGAAATATGCAGTAGAGGGAGAAAGGAGCACAAAATTCTTCTTCGACCTTGAGAAAAGCAGACAAAAAGCAGATGAAATCAACGAAGTGCTGACCCAAAAAGGTACGGTAGAAAAAGAAACAGAAAAAGTGTTGCAAAGGGTACAGGAGTTTTACAAGGAGATTTTTACAAGCAAAGGTGTCAACAAGACAGACGAAGAAGCCCTACTGGAACACATAAACACAAGAGTAACAGAAGTGAACAAAACCATGTGCGATGAGGAAATAAAAGAGGATGAAATAGAAAACGTAATTAAGCAGCTAAGCACAGGGAAGAGCCCTGGAAGAGACGGGATAACAAATGAATTTTATAAAAAAATTTAAAACACAGCTAATACCAGTTTTAAAAGAGATTTATGAAGAAATTTTTACAGATGGAGAACTCAGCGAAACAATGAAAATAGGAATGATAAAACTAGTATATAAGAAAAAAGGGAATAAAGCGGATCTTAAAAACTTCAGACCAATCACAATGTTAAATACAGATTTTAAAATCTTAGCAAAAGTTTTAGCAAACCGTCTAAAAAGCGTTTTACCGGAAATAATCACTACAACACAAGCATATGGAGTAGAAGGAAGAGATATAGCGGATACGGTCAGCAGTATAAGAGATACAATTGAATACATGCAGGAGAAACACAAAAAAGGATATTTAATAAGTATAGATTTTGAAAAAGCGTTCGACAGAGTCGAACACCAATATATGCATGATGTTCTAAAAAAATTTGGATTTGGAGAAGGTTTTAGAAAGTGGATAAAAATATTTTATAATGAGATTTTAATCTGTATTAAATGTAATGGATTTTTAACTGAATGTTTTACACCCACCAGATCCATTAGACAGGGATGCCCACTGTCGGCCCTGCTCTATACTATGATAGCAGAGCCACTAGGGCTAGCAATAAGAGATGACAGAGAAATAGAGGGAATAAATATAGAGAAGGATCCGCTACACGAATCAGTTTACCAGTACGCAGACGATACAACGTTATTGGTAAAGAACGTTAAAAGCGTGAAAAGGGCATTGGTTATACTTGATATGTACTGCAGTGGATCGGGTGCATTAGTAAATTACACAAAGAGCACATACATACCAATAGGGGAAACTGAATCTTTACCAGAGCAAATGGGGTTTAAAAAGGAAAACGAGAATAAACAGATCTTAGGAATACAAATAGGACCCAACTCAAAGAGAGCAAACGAGATCACCTGGGAAAACACACTTGGGGGAATAGAAAAAAGATTACAATTCTGGATAAAAAGAAACCTAACAATTAAAGGGAAAATACTAGTAATAAATGTGCTAATGTTATCGAAACTGTGGTACGTACTATCAGTAACACCAATGCCCTTATGGATATACAAGAAGTTAAAGCAGATGATACTACATTTTTTGTGGGGGAATGGAAGGGCGAAGGTGGCGTATGACACCCTAATAGGAAGAAGGGAGGAAGGAGGGATGGGACTGCTAGACCCATTTATAAGAAAGAAAAGTCTGAGAGTCAAGGTGATACAGAAATTTCTAAATAACAAAAACACAGCAATGTGGAAAAAAATTATGGAGTATTATGTAATGAAAGCAGGGAATTTTAACATGGGATGTGATATTTTATGGATGAAAACTAAAAATTATATGTTGTACGACCTACCTGTATTTTATAAAGAAGTGTTGGAAGCATGGGGTGATTTTTTAACTAACATAAAGATAGAACCTAGAGGGAGAGAACAACTATTAAATCAACCCCTGTTCCTGAACCGAAACATCATAGAAGGAGATGACACAATATACTTTAAAAAATGGTGGGATAGTGGACTTAGGCAAATAAAAGACATATTGTATGAAATTAAGGAAGGGTTTCTACCGTTACAGGTAATTATTGATGCGATCAGCGAAACGGGTGAAACATTTAACAAATCAAAACTCCAAGAACAATATAAACAATTGAGGGACAGAGTGCCACCGCAATGGATCAAGAGAATAGATGACAAGGAACAGGTAGAGCAAGGAAACACATAACCAGACATATACTTAACCCAGAAAAATGGTGAAATCACAAAGTTAAAAGAGTGTAAAATCAAAGGGATTTATGGTGTTCTTAGGGATGCTGCCTTTGTAAAACCGATTGCAAATAATTACTGGAAAAAAAGATTTAATGAACTTAGCGACCGTGACATATGGAGAAATGAAAAGATTAAATACATGGAACCGATTTTAGAAGAGTTTAATTTTTTACAAAGGCACAACTGCATATTAACTGAAATGAGGTTATGTAAAATTGGCATAAGCACGAGTGCAACGTGTTGTATATGTAAAAAGATGGACGAAGGATTATGGCATTTGTTTTTTTACTGTGAAAAACTGAAGGACTTCAACAAAAACTGGAAAAAATGACAAAAGAAATGCTCGACTTGGACTACCAAGAAGAAATGACACACCAGCAATGGGAAGAACTATTTTTATTCGGTCCTCAAAAAACAACTGGGAATGCATACGCATACAACTTTTTTATGGTCGTGGCAAAATATGCAATATGGAGGAGGAGGAACATAGCTAAACATAAAAAAGTAGAAGCAAATGTGTGGATCATTTTTAAAGAAAAACTGGAAGGAGCCATGAACTTATTATATAGATACTTTACAGAAAATGATAAAATTGGGATTTTTGAAAAACTGTTTTTAAAAAACAACCCAGTGCTAAAATGTGATGCAAATGGTTTGATTTTAAGACTGAAATCTTAAAAAGGTCAAAATGTGTGTTTGATGTGCTTTAAATGTTTTGTATAAAAAAGTTCGGAATAAAAAAAAAATAAAATAAAAAAAAGAGCGCCCAATCTCATCTGATCTCGGAAGCTAAGCAGGCTTGGGCCTGGTTAGTACTTGGATGGGAGACCGCCTGGGAATACCAGGTGCTGTAAGCTTTTCAATTTTATTCCTCATATAGTTTTTTTTTTTTTTTTAAAGTTCATTAAAAATGAATACATTTTAATTGTTCAAATAGGACTCCCTTCAACCCAGCCCTCACTTACGGCCATACCAGTCTGAGAGCGCCCGATCTCGTCTGATCTTGGAAGCTAAGCAGGCTTGGGCCTGGTTAGTACTTGGATGGGAGACCGCCTGGGAATACCAGGTGCTGTAAGCTTTTCAATTTTATTCCTCATATAGTTTTTTTTTTTTTTTTTTAATAAATAAAAAAAACATTTTAATTGTTCAAATAGGACTCCCTTCAACCCAACCCTCGCTTATGGCCATACCAGTCTGAGAGCGCCCGATCTCGTCTGATCTCGGAAGCTAAGCAGGCTTGGGCCTGGTTAGTACTTGGATGGGAGACCGCCTGGGAATACCAGGTGCTGTAAGCTTTTCAATTTTATTCCTCATATAGTTTTTTTTTTAATTTTTTTTTTAAGTTCATTAAATATAAATAAATTTTAATTGTTCAAATAGGACTCCCTTCAACCCAGCCCTCGCTTATGGCCATACCAGTCTGAGAGCGCCCGATCTCGTCTGATCTCGGAAGCTAAGCAGGCTTGGGCCTGGTTAGTACTTGGATGGGAGACCGCCTCGGAATACCAGGTGCTGTAAGCTTTTCAATTTTATTCCTCATATAGTTTTTTTTTTTTTATATTATTATTTTTTTAAAGTTCATTAAAAATAAATAAATTTTAATTGTTCAAATAGGACTCCCTTCAAGCCAACCCTCACTTACAGCCATACCAGTCTGAGAGTGTCTGATCTCGTCTGATCTCGGAAGCTAAGCAGGCTTGTGCCTGGTTAGTACTTGGATGGGAGACCGCCTGGGAATACCAGGTGCTGTAAGCTTTTCAATTTTATTCCTCATATAGTTTTTTAAAATTTTTTTAAATAAATAAAAAAAAACATTTTAATTGTTCAAATAGGACTCCCTTCAACCCAACCCTCGCTTATGGCCATACCAGTCTGAGAGCGCCCGATCTCGTCTGATCTCGGAAGCTAAGCAGGCTTGGGCCTGGTTAGTACTTGGATGGGAGACCGCCTGGGAATACCAGGTGCTGTAAGCTTTTCAATTTTATTCCTCATATAGTTTTTTTTTTTTTTTTAAAGTTCATTAAAAATGAATACATTTTAATTGTTCAAATAGGACTCCCTTCAACCCAGCCCTCACTTACTGCCATACCAGTTGAGAGCGCCCGATCTTGTCTGATCTCGGAAGCTAAGCAGGCTTGGGCCTGGTTAGTACTTGGATGGGAGACCGCCTGGGAATACCAGGTGCTGTAAGCTTTTCAATTTTATTCCTCATATATTTTTGTTTTTTTTTTTTTAATTCATTAAAAAAAAATTTTAATTGTTCAAATAGGACTCCCTTCAAGCAGCCTCGCTTATGGCCATACCAGTCTGAGAACGCCCGATCTCGTCTGATCTCGGAAGCTAAGCAGGCTTGGGCCTGGTTAGTGCTTGGGTGGGAGACCGCCTGGGAATACCAGGTGCTGTAAGCTTTTCAATTTTATTCCTCATATAGTTTTTTTTTTTAATATTATTATTTTTTTTTAAGTTCATTAAAAATAAATAAATTTTAACTGTTCAAATAGGACTCCCTTCAACCCAGTCCTCACTTACGGCCATACCAGTCTGAGAGTTCCTGATCTCGTCTGATCTCGGAAGTTAAGCAGGCTTCTGCCTGGTTAGTACTTGGATGGGAGACCGCCTGGGGATACCAGATGCTGTAAGCTTTTCAATTTTATTCCTCATATAGTTTAAAAAAAAAATAAAAAAAAACATTTTAATTGTTCAAATTGTTCTTCATTTCTGTGTAGAAAATGCAACAAACACGGACACTTTGCAAAAGAGTGCAATGCGGAAAGATGCCAAGAATGTCACAGCTTTCAGTGCAAATGCCAAACAGAGGAAGAAACAGAACAAACAGAAAGGATGGAACAAAACAACGAAAGACAAGCAGAACAAGAGCGTGAGGAAGAAAATGACAAACAAAATCAAATGGAAACTGACGAACACCTATGGAAGGACAATAAAATACAAGGAGATTCACGGGAGGACGGCGTGGAAGCGGTAAGAGATGGAGAGGGACACGGACAGGAGGAGACAATGCGAACGGAGGAAAGAGACGGAGAAAAAAGACGGCAGAAGGAAATAAAAGACATAAATAAGCACGAAGAGGAGAAGGAAGACCAGGGGATAAGCGGAACAAAAAACATAGCAACGACTGGAGAGAATGGACAGGAGGAGACCAAGCGAATGGAGGAGGAAGACGGAGGAAAAGAACTACAAAAAGACATAAAGGATTTAAATAAGCACGACGAGGAGATGGAAGACACAGGGACAAGCGGAATAAAAAATCAAGCAAGGACTGGAGCGGTAAGAAAAAAGGCTAAAATTTTAAATATTGAGAAAGTACTGAAAAAACAGAGAGAGAAAAGGTTGACTTTGAAAATGGACTACTTAAAAGAAATAGGAGCAGATGTGAATATGATACAGGAGGAGATAGAGGAACGAAAAGACTGACGGAGAGAGCGATGTGGTGGATATTATTTTTGTTTGCAGCGATGACTTTGAGATGTGCGTCAATTAATGTAAGAGGACTAAAGAATGAACTGAAATTTGAAAGAGTTTTAACAAGTAGTAAGAATGTGGATATTTTATGTATACAAGAAACAAACTGGGACGATGAATGTGTAAAGACGTTTAAAAACAAGTGGGACGGAACGATTTATTTTAGTAACGGTGATAAAGAGAGAGGGGGTGGAGTAGCAATTTTAACAAAAAGAGGAGTGTGTGAAAATGGGAAAGTTATCATGAGGGACACAAGAGGTAAATTAATTGCAATCGAAATAGAAATAGAAAAAGAAAAGACATGCATATATAACATACATGCGCCAAACGAAGATAAAGAAAAGAAGGAGTTTTTTAAAGAAATAGCGTCGAGTTTAAAAAAAGAAAAGAACACAATAATGCTGGGAGATTTTAACACAGTAATGGATAAAATAGATATCGGGGATGGAATGGTTTTTAAATCAGATCAAGGGAGAAACGAATTAAGGGAAATAATAATGGATTTTAAATTGTTGGATGTGTGGAGAGACAGGAACAGAGAAAAGAAAGTGTTCTCCAGAAGACAAATAGTACAAGGGACGCTGAAACAAAGTAGATTAGACATGGCATTGTGTTCAGAAGAAATACAGCACAAGGTAAAGGATGCATTTTATGAAGATACAGTTTTTAGTGATCATAGCTTTTTATTTATAAATATAGACTTTACAGGAATAGAGAGGGGGAAAGGGATTTGGGTTTTAAATAATGCAATATTACAGAATAGAATTTATTGTGTAAATATTGAAAATTTAATAAGAATGAACAAAATGAACCCATTATTTGAAGAGAATAAAACAGTATGGTGGGATAATCTAAAGTTTGATATTAAGAATTATTCCATAAAGTACAGCAGTTTTAGACAAAAAATGAAAAGAAAACAAGAGGAGGAAATAAGGAGCCAACTGAAAAACGAGATAGAGAAAATAAATGAAACTAAAGGCAAAGGTAACACAGAAAGGGTATTAGAACTACAAGATAAACTAAATAGAATAGAAGAGGAAAAATGCAAAGGAGCTATTTTACGAAGCAAAGCAAAATATGCAGTGGAAGGTGAAAGAAATACAAAATTCTTTTTTGAATTAGAAAGGAATAGACAAAGAGCTGATGAAATTAAAGAAATAAGGAAAGCGGATGGAAATGTGGAAAAAAATGCAAAGGAAATTTTGGTAAATATAAAAGAATTTTACGAAGATCTTTTTAAGAGTACAAATGTGGAGGAAAGGGAGAAGGAATTTTTAGTAAATCAAATAACAGACGAGATAACTGAAGAAGATAGAGAATTATGTAATGATGAAATAACAGAGGATGAAATAGAAAGGGCAGTGGGAGGGTTAAAGTGTGGAAAGAGTCCAGGAATAGATGGACTAACGAGTGAATTTTATAAAAAAATTAAAAATACCCTAATCCCAATTTTAAGACAAATTTATGTTGAAATATTCAATAAGAAAGAAATGAACGAATCAATGAAAATGGGAGTAATAAAACTGCTATATAAGAAAAAGGGGAATCGGAATGATTTGAAAAATTATAGACCACTAACTCTTTTAAATGTAGATTTTAAAATTTTATCAAAAATTCTAGCAAATAGACTAAAGAAAGTATTACCGCACATAATAAAAACCACTCAAGCGTATGCAGTGGAGGGGAGAGATATAGTGGACACAATAAGCAACATACGAGATGTATTATACTACATGAAGGAAAAAGGAAAAGGAGGGTATTTAATAACGTGTAAAATGTAATGTTTTTTTAACGGACTATTTTAAAATAACAAGATCAATAAGACAAGGTTGTCCTCTCTCTGCACTTTTATACACACTAGCAGCCGAACCTTTAGGTCTTGCATTAAGAAAAGAGGAGAAGATCAAAAAGATAGAAATAGGAGAACATAAATCTGAACCAGTATATCAGTATGCTGATGACACAACACTTATAGTCAAAGACAAACAGAGTGTAACTGAAGCACTAAGAATATTAGAAAAATATTGCAAAGGATCAGGAGCCAAAATAAATATAGAGAAAAGCCGGTGCTTAAGGATAGGAGACGTGGAATGTATAACTCAATACATACCATTTAAAGAGGAGAAAGAAAATATAAAGGTTTTAGGAATACACATTGGAATAGATATAGAAAAAACAAATGATGTAATGTGGGATGAAAGTTTAAAGGGGATGGAGAAAAGACTACACTATTGGAAAAGAAGGTTTTTAACATTAAATGGAAAAGTTTTAATAATTAATGCACTGTTTTTATCAAAAATATGGTATGTATTGAGTGTAACTCCGATGCCTCAATGGGTGTATAAACGAGTCAGAAAGTGTGTTTTAGAGTTTTTATGGGATAAAGGCAGAGCAAAGATTGCATATGATACACTAATCGGAAAAGTAAAAAACGGGGGGTTAGGATTACAAGATCTTCTGCTAAGAATGAAAAGTGCAAGAATTAAAGTAATGAAGAGACTCCTGGATGAAAACAAAAAAGAAGTGTGGAAAGAGGTAATGAAATATTTTTTAAAGAAATGTGGGTGTTTTAATATGGAACTGAATGTTTTATGGATGAAAACAAACAAAATAATAACAAAAAACATACCAAAATTTTACCAGGAAGTTTTAGAATCATGGACTGAAATGCTGGAAAATGTGATAATAAAACCCACAGGAAGACGACAACTTTTAGAACAACCACTGTTTTTAAACCCAAACATTTTAAGTAACGGAAAGTTACTTTTCTATAAGGAATGGTGGGGAACTAATCTGAAACAAATAAAAGATGTTTTATATGAGGTGAGAGAAGGTTTTTTACCAGCACAAGCCATAGTGGATACAGTAAATGAAGAAGAGGAAAGGGGTACAAGTAAAATATATTACCAATATGAAACAATTAAAAAAGCCATACCTAGAGAGTGGATAAAACGGATAGAAGAAAACGAGCCAGACGAAAACAGAGAGCTACCTGAAGTGTATTTTAAAAAAACAGGAGAAAATGTTCTATTTATCTTATGTAAAGTTAAAGATTTTTATGTGTTTTTTAGGGAAAAGGCTTTTA
>QNUK01002274.1:0-16250 GCA_013621035.1 Clarias magur | reverse complement strand
ATTATAGCAAAAATGTTGAAAAATAACTTTTTGTTAGTGTTTTTCACATTTTGAGCATGAAAACTGTTTATCAACTCGTTTTGTATGTTTTACATAACTCTGCATTAGTTGTGTGAGAAAACCGCTTTGCTGAGCTCGTACAGCGCTGAGAACATGGGAACCCCTTTATCTCCGCATGAGCTGCATGAAACTCAAAGGAATGATGATTTCGAACACATTCATGCATTATAGCAAAAATGTTGAAAAATAACTTTTTGTTAGGGTTTTTTCACATTTTGAGCATGAAAACTGTTTATCAACTCGTTTTGTATGGTTTACATAACTCTGCATTAGTTGTGTGAGAAAACCGCTTTCCTGTGCTCGTACAGCGCTAAGAACCCGGGAAACGCTTTATCTCGACATGAGCTGCATAAAACTCAAAGGAATGATGATTTCGAACACATTCATGCATTATAGCAAAAATGTTGAAAAATAACTTTTTGTTAGTGTTTTTCACATTTTGAGCATGAAAACTGTTTATCAACTCGTTTTGTATAGTTTACATAACTTTGCATTAGTTGTGTGAGAAAACCGCTTTCCTGAGCTCGTACAGCGCTGAGAACACGGGAAACGCTTTATCTCGGCATGAGCTGCATAAAACTCAAAGGAATGATGATTTCGAACACATTCATGCATTATAGCAAAAATGTTGAAAAATAACTTTTTGTTAGTGGTTTTCACATTTTGAGCATGAAAACTGTTTATCAACTCGTTTTGTATAGTTTACATAACTCTGCATTAGTTGTGTGAGAAAACCGCTTTCCTGAGCTCGTACAGCGCTGAGAACACGGGAAACGCTTTATCTCCACATGAGCTGCATAAAACTCAAAGGAATGATGATTTCGAACACATTCATGCATTATAGCAAAAATGTTGAAAAAATAACTTTTTGTTAGTGTTTTTCACATTTTGAGCATGAAAACTGTTTATCAACTCGTTTTTTATGTTTTACATAACTCTGCATTAGTTGTGTGAGAAAACCGCTTTCCTGAGCTCGTACAGCGCTGAGAACACGGGAAACGCTTTATCTCCGCATGAGCTGCATAAAACTCAAAGGAATGATGATTTCGAACACATTCATGCATTATAGCAAAAATGTTGAAAAATAACTTTTTGTTAGTGTTTTTCACATTTTGAGCATGAAAACTGTTTATCAACTCGTTTTGTATGGTTTACATAACTCTGCATTAGCTGTGTGAGAAACCGCTTTGCTGAGCTCGTACAGCGCTAAGAACTTTTTTTTTTAAAAAGCCTTTAACATGAAACTCAAATTGATTCATTTAACCGTTCATCATGAATAATACAACAGCAATAATACCTTCTTTTCCCCATAATAACCTACATCTTTAATTAACATTAAAATACATTCCCAATTCTTTTAATTTTTATTATTTCTGCCTTTTTAACAATTAGACACGTATGAGTAAATTTCACACATCCATTGTCCTACTACATATAGTTAAAAATCTTTAGCTAAGACTAGCACTGGAAGAGCATTTGACAGAGCCCCAAAAGTGTCCAAATGATGCGCCCAACTGACCATGGCACTGGTTGTAACTATATTTCTTCTTTTAACCTTAAACGGCTGGAATTAAATCTTCATTGCATCTTCAACGGCCAGATGTACCGATGTATGTTGTTTGCTTCAAACTTCACCAGGTGGTTCTAGCTGATCGCCTACAAACCCGTGGGCAGTTCCAGTAATACACACCTTCTGAAGACACACATATGTCCACAGAAAACATACACCATACAAACTATATACTTACCACAGACACAAACACTACACATTCGACCCTCATACATACTACAAAATCACACTCAACCCAGACACACACACGCACACACACCACACACACACACACCACACACACACAAACACATGCTGACTACACACATGTAAACACACATGCTCACCTCTCATTCAACAAAATAAACATACCATACAGAATACACATTGTGAATACACACAGCAATTCCTACACACATACAGACACTCATATCGGACAAACACTCACAATCACTATCAAACACATAGGACAGGACACACAGACCAGACACACATACAAACACACACACACATACACACACACACACACACACACACACACACACACACACACACACACACACACACACACACACACACACACACACACACACACACACACACACACACACAAACACATGAACAAACAACCTTCTTATGCTTCACACAAGGTAAACATACTAAACAAACACACACACACGTCTCACACACATCAAACATCAAACTCATCCTAAAGAGACAAAGACCGGCTCAAGCATCTGCGCATCTACAGTTGCCACCAAACCAGGCACACATTGAGTAACAGGTAGCGCTCTTGATTTAGAAAGACACATCTAGCCATGATGATGCCTTCCACTTATGTCGTATTTGCTTAAGAGGTCTTAGAGTGATAAAAAGGCTCACAAGTCGTAAATATTTTTCTTCTTTCTCACTTAAAAGGCTGAAATAAAATCTTCATTGTATCTTCAATGGCACGATGTACCAATGTATGTTCGTTGCGTCAAACTTCGGCGCATTTTCAGAGAGGTCCTTGGTATACAAGCAGAGCGGGGTATAGAATGTGCCGGCCAGGGACACACGAGTGTTCCTCATCTGACCATACATGGAGAGTACCCATTGTGATGTTGCGGGACGCTGCACAGGACTGGCTGGAGCAAGCTTGAGGAGATGTTCATCATCATCATGAATATGTGTTGGCTTGTTGTAGAGATCAGAAATTGAGTAATGCATCTGCTTTAAATAAATGAAAGCCTTTAACATGAAACTCAAATTGATTCATTTAAGCATTCCTCATGAATAATACGTTCTTCATACGTCGTTCTGTTCCCCATACTAAACTTCATTTTTAATTAACATTAAAATACGTCCCCAATTCTTAAAGTTGGTAATGGTTCTGCCTTTTTAACAGTTAGACAGGTATGAGTAAATTTCTCATCTGGCAATCTGGCAGCATTGCCTGGTGATTGCGTATGGATCAGCCTGACCGCTTAGCATTGTCCTTAAGGTTGCCAGTTGGAAGGCCTGTGGCCACCCCCAGGAGTGGATCTAGATCAAGATCTAGAATGTGCTGGGCTGGGACATTACAAGCGTTCCTTGCCCGGCCTTATATGCAAAGGATCCATGAATGGACCTGCCAGAGATTTAAGACTGCTGATGTCGTAAATGTGCGAGGGCTGAATTGGTCTTTTAAAGATTTTTATTTATTCATTTATCTATTGAATGTCTGCATCTTCTAGATCTCATTAAACTAAACAGTCTATACATGACATGGCCTAACATGGTTGAGTTAGGCCCAAACCTGGCCCACGTTGAGTGACATCTAGCAATGTTGCATTAGAAAGCCACGTCTAGCTATGATGATGCCCTAAACTTATGTCATATTTGTTTACGAGATCTTAGCGTGATGAAAAGGCATACAGGTTGTGACAATGGCACAGGTTGTAACTATTTTGTTCTTTCTCCCTTAAAAGGCTGAAATTAAATCTTCATTGTATATTCAATGGCCAGTTGTACCAATCTATAGTATGTTCTTAGCTTCAAACGTCAGCAGGTGTTTCTAGCTGATAGCCTACAATCCCCCGAGCTGGGCAGTTCCAGTAATACACACACATTCTGAAGATACACACACACACACACAAACGCACACACACACACACACACACACACACACACACACACACACACACACACACACACACACACACACACACACACACACACACACACACACACACGCACACACACAAACACACGTACACAGACACATACAACACATTCTATACACACTATATGCACAAATATTATACACTTACCATAGCCAGAAAGATTACACATCCTACACTCACACATACTAAACACACACACAAACATTATAAATGCATAATACATACACACACGCTCACTACACACTCACACACATCCATAATAAACATACCACACACAATACACATTCAGACAATCATACCGTACACACACACACACACACACAAACACACACAAAAACAACCACAGAGGACATCACATACAGACAGACAGACAGACAGACAGACAGACATGACACACACACACACACACACACACACACACACACACACGCACACACACAAACACACGTACACAGACACATACAACACATTCTATACACACTATATGCACAAATACTATACACTTACCATAGCCAGAAAGATTACACATCCTACACTCACACATACTAAACACACACACAAACATTATAAATGCATAATACATACACACACGCTCACTACACACTCACACACATCCAAAATAAACATACCACACACAATACACATTCAGACAATCATACCGTACACACACACACACACACAAACACACACAAAAACAACCACAGAGGACATCACATACAGACAGACAGACAGACAGACAGACAGACAGACATGACACACACACACACACACACACACACACACACACACACAAGCAAAATTTTAGTTTTTCATGGACAGTACACATACTAAACGAACACACACATCCACACACACACACACACATCCACACACACACACATACCCAAGTGTGTTAAACATATGTCATATATGCTTAAGAGGTTTCAGAGTGCTAAAAGGACGCACCTGTTGGGGTGCGCCCAAGTGCCAATTGCGCAGGTGTTTGGGCCCGCTCATACTTGCATGTAACTATTTTTTGTTTTTATGTTTTAAAAGGCCGGAGTGCAAATTTCTTGCCTTTCATTTTCAGACAGGTCCTTGGTATACAAGCAGAGCGGAGAATAGTGTCTGCCGGCCAGGGACACAAGGTGTGTTCCTCACCTGACCATGCATGCGGAGTACCGATTGTGATGTTGTTGACGATGGTCCCGCTGCACAGGACTGATAAATGGTTGTTGATCAGTGTGTTTGTGTGTGTGTGATTATCAGTCCAGTCCCTTTTTGTTGAGGAGACAGATAGTTTGTGAAGAGTGTGACTGATGGGTGTGTCTGATCAGCCAGAGTGCTGGTGGCTTTGCAGATGCAGTGTGTGGTGTAGATGTCTTCGAGAGACCCAGATTATCTTCTCTGCTGTCCTCTCTATCAGCAGTAGGGTCTTGTGATCCGAGATGGCACAATTCCCAAACCAGACGGTGATGCGGCTGCTCAGCATGCTATAGAAAATGGCCAGGATCAGTGGAAGAAGCTGCGCCGCCCAGAGCCTCCTGAGAAAAAAAAGATACCATTGGGCTTTCTTGTGTAAGGAGCCGGTGTTTAGATACCAGGTGCTGTTCTCCTCCAGATGGACACGCAGGAATTTGGTACTGTTGTCGATCACAAAGAAGTCGTCGATTTTCAGCGGAGAGAGTGGTGCCTCCGTGGCCTCCTGAAGTCGACAATCTCTTTTTTTCTTATAGACGTTCAGCGGTCTTGTGATCCGAGACCGCACAATTCCCAAACCAGACGGTGATGCGACTGCTCAGCATGCTATAGAAAATGGCCAGGATCAGTGGAAGAAGCTGCGCCGCCCACAACCTCCTGAAAAACAAAAGATACCATTGGGCTTTCTTGTGTAAGGAGCCGATGTTTAGGTACCAGGTGCTGTTCTCCTCCAGATGGACACACAGGAATTGTTGTCTGTTGTCGATCACAAAGAAGTCGTCAATTTTCAGCGGAGAGAGTGGTGCCTCCGTGGCCTCCTGAAGTCGACAATCTCTTTTTTTCTCATAGACGTTCAGAGGTTGTTGTCTCTGCACTTCCTCTCTGTTTGCTGACTCGTGGTGCTTGCTGATGAGACCCACCATGGTCTGGTCATCAGCAAACTTGATGTGTTTCAATCTGTGTCACTACACAGTCCTGAGTCAGCAGGTGATCAGGCCAGACAGGCTGTGTGGGCGGCTGATAGTATTGAATCCTGAACTGAAATCTATGTACAGCATTCGAACGTAGGTTTCCAAGTGTGAGAGGGCCAGATGGAGTGTGCTGGAGATGGCGTCATTCGTTGAAACGGTTGGGGTCATACGCAAACTGAAGTGGGTCCAGTGAGGTCAGCAGTAGGGTCTTGATGTCTCTCGTGATGAGCCACTCGAAGCACTTCATGATGATGGGACATTGAAGGACGTCCTGGAGGAACATTGTTTAATTTCACTGTGTACCATGTGACAATAAAAGCCTAATTGACTTGACTTCTTCGGCACAGTGATGATCATAGTGGGCTTGAATCACATGGAAACAACGACGCTGCTCACAGAGAGATGTTGAGGTGTGGTTGATGACATGTGCCAGCTGTTAGACTGTTCTCTGAGCACTTTGGGATATTGTCTTGTTCTGCAGCTTTACATGGGTTGACTCAGCATAGAGTTTTCCTCACATGAGCCGTGGTGTGACACAGCGCCTGGTCATTAGGAGCCGGGTTGGTCTTCCTCGCCGCCACGTCATTCTGCAACAAGCTGTTCAGCAGCTCTGGAAGGGATCTGTCATTTTCAGAGGCAGGTAATGATGTCCTGTAGTTGGTAATGGCTCGAATGCCCTGCCACATGCGCTGTGTGTCACTGCTGTCCCTGCCACCCCAGAGTTGTGGATTCTCTGGGCCAACTTGGTTCTTGCTGTTCTTAGACCCACCTTGTCTCCTGCTCTGAAGAATTTGTCTGGGATTTTCAGAAGTCCATGCGGCTCTGTAGGGTTTCTGGGTGGGTCGGGAGACAATTGTCTCGGAGACAATGAAATCATCTGTGCACTTGTTGATGTGACCCACGAGTGTTCCTCGCCTGATCGTGCATGATGGGTACCCATCATAAGACCCACTGTTCTGGGTCAGGCTCTGCGCCTTGGGATCTTGCTCTTGGAACATGGGTAGATCATAGACAAATTGGCTGCAGGGAGTAGATTGATCATGTAATCCTAGGATCTTTGTGGGCATAGGCGCAGTTTTTGGCCATACCCTCGTGAGAAAGCCCCCTATAAGTCCCCTTGTTTGGGCTCAAATCCTATGACTCTATCTGCTCGACAAGATGGCACGAGTAACCCACACATTTCCATGAATGTACTGCGGCCTACCATGGATCGCTCACTACCTGTTTAAGACAAACTTTCGGGCTTCTCCGCATGCTCTTCATTCCTGTGCTAAAACGCTGGCTCCTAACAAATGTTGCAGAAGACAGCAGTAATAAGATGAGCCAGCCAGTTTCAGAAATACCTACTGTAGGCTAGCATGGTAAATATAGGACAGCTATCCTTTCTGACTAGATGTGATAGGGCTAGTCACAGGTTTCTGTTCTCTATCAACCAACCAGTGTTTACAATTAATGATTCAGAGTGCATTGGGCTTCTGTCTCTGCTCAGCAATTCCTGAAGAAGTCCTTGTAATTTTCTTTTCTTCTGCATATGTTAAAATTCAGTTGGTCATCCACTCTGATTTGCGTTCACTTTCAGATGATATCTCTAGATATAGCAACCGTCAGACAGGCATTGCCCCAGGAAGGGTTTCAGGAGAAGTCCTTTTAGGGATCTAGGTGCCTAATACCGTTTTTCCCATTTTCATCCCGCATCTCCAGGTTATAGGATGAGGCAGCACACGTAATGTGATTAATTTTTAAACTGTCAAATCAGTAGTACCCAATGGTACTTTTTCAACGCCGGCATGTTACGCTTACAGCAAATTCCTCATTCTTTCAGAATTTTCTTTATCATGTTTTATAATAGTTCTTAATGTGATTAAGAACTTGCACACGACTTGTGTGATGTTGAATGACCTTCCGAAATGCGTAGTTTGCCCATCAACAGCAAAGAAATTAAAGGAGAAATCATTTAGGACATAAATTGTTTCATTTGAGCAGTCGAAACATATTGACTTATGATCAATATTAATTATATTGGATATTGACGTTTATATTTTCCAAATTTATACAGCATATATTTTTTTATTATATTCTTCTTTCATCTTTTATATACTTTAATTGAATATGTTCTTAGTCATAATCTATTTTTTATTATAGACTTATTTCATATTCTTCATTGAATACTCAATTTGTTTATTGAAATGCATCCACTACGTAAGAGTGAATTGAGATTATGTTAAAAGAATAATCGATGCATTAAAGAATGTTCTTTCCTTAAATATACTTTTTCACTTTTTTGAAAATTAGAGGGCATGTCAAAACAAATTGTATGGTGAAATAAACTACCACATTTATTCCCACCATTTATACTAAAAATGTCATCAATGTGCTTGATTTGCTAGAACTTGAGCATATAAGATGCTGCAAGAATTCCGTTTTCTTCAGGATAGCACATTTCACACTCGGGGAAATTATTAAATTGTAATACACTGAAGGAGAGGTGACGCATCGTTGGGGATAATAACTCCAGAAATAATGGACAATTTTTTTACTTGAAAAGACACTTGCATGGTAAAAAAAACAACCATATGCATAAGGCACATTAAGACTGTAGTAAAATATCTTTCAGAACATGTTACTTCATGAGGAGAATCATCCGAAATTATTAGCATATGATTCATTATGTCCAAGATTGTGTACTTGACAACATTAAGAAACTTTTTCACATTTTGAGCATGCAAACTAAATTTGAGCACGCTGCTTTGTCTCAGAAAAAAAGTCACAAAAATGATCATTTTTAAACACCTTCATGCATTCTAGCATAAATGTTGAAAAACAACTTTTTTGTTATTCTTTTTTACATTTTCACCATGACAACTGTGCTTTCAACTCGTTTTGTATGTTTTACATGCCTCTGCATTAGTTGTATGAGAAAACCTTTTTACTAAGCTCGTACAGGGCTAAGAAAACGGGAAACGCTTGATCTCCGCATGAGGAGCAGAAAACTCAAAGGAATGATGATTTCGAACACATTCATGCATTATAGCAAAAATGTTGAAAAATAACTTTTTGTTAGTGTTTTTCACATTTTGAGCATGAAAACTGTTTATCAACTCGTTTTGTATGTTTTACATAACTCTGCATTAGTTGTGTGAGAAAACCGCTTTCCTGTGCTCGTACAGCGCTAAGAACCCGGGAAACGCTTTATCTCCGCATGAGCTGCATAAAACTCAAAGGAATGATGATTTCGAACACATTCATGCATTATAGCAAAAATGTTGAAAAATAACTTTTTGTTAGTGTTTTTCACATTTTGAGCATGAAAACTGTTTATCAACTCGTTTTGTATGTTTTACATAACTCTGCATTAGTTGTGTGAGAAAACCGCTTTGCTGAGCTCGTACAGCGCTGAGAACATGGGAAACCCTTTATCTCCGCATGAGCTGCATGAAACTCAAAGGAATGATGATTTCGAACACATTCATGCATTATAGCAAAAATGTTGAAAAATAACTTTTTGTTAGTGTTTTTTCACATTTTGAGCATGAAAACTGTTTATCAACTCGTTTTGTATGGTTTACATAACTCTGCATTAGTTGTGTGAGAAAACCGCTTTCCTGTGCTCGTACAGCGCTAAGAACCCGGGAAACGCTTTATCTCCACATGAGCTGCATAAAACTCAAAGGAATGATGATTTCGAACACATTCATGCATTATAGCAAAAATGTTGAAAAATAACTTTTTGTTAGTGTTTTTCACATTTTGAGCATGAAAACTGTTTATCAACTCGTTTTGTATAGTTTACATAACTCTGCATTAGTTGTGTGAGAAAACCGCTTTCCTGAGGTCGTACAGCGCTGAGAACACGGGAAACGCTTTATCTCGGCATGAGCTGCATAAAACTCAAAGGAATGATGATTTCGAACACATTCATGCATTATAGCAAAAATGTTGAAAAATAACTTTTTGTTAGTGTTTTTCACATTTTGAGCATGAAAACTGTTTATCAACTCGTTTTGTATGTTTTACATAACTCTGCATTAGTTGTGTGAGAAAACCGCTTTGCTGAGCTCGTACAGCGCTGAGAACACGGGAAACGCTTTATCTCGGCATGAGCTGCCTAAAACTCAAAGGAATGATGATTTCGAACACATTCATGCATTATAGCAAAAATGTTGAAAAAATAACTTTTTGTTAGTGTTTTTCACATTTTGAGCATGAAAACTGTTTATCAACTCGTTTTTAATGTTTTACATAACTCTGCATTAGTTGTGTGAGAAAACCGCTTTCCTGAGCTCGTACAGCGCTGAGAACACGGGAAACGCTTTATCTCCGCATGAGCTGCATAAAACTCAAAGGAATGATGATTTCGAACACATTCATGCATTATAGCAAAAATGTTGAAAAATAACTTTTTGTTAGTGTTTTTCACATTTTGAGCATGAAAACTGTTTATCAACTCGTTTTGTATGTTTTACATAACTCTGCATTAGTTGTGTGAGAAAACCGCTTTGCTGAGCTCGTACAGCGCTGAGAACACGGGAAACGCTTTATCTCGGCATGAGCTGCCTAAAACTCAAAGGAATGATGATTTCGAACACATTCATGCATTATAGCAAAAATGTTGAAAAATAACTTTTTGTTAGTGTTTTTCACATTTTGAGCATGAAAACTGTTTATCAACTCGTTTTGTATGGTTTACATAACTCTGCATTAGTTGTGTGAGAAAACCGCTTTGCAGAGCTCGTACAGCGCTGAGAACACGGGAAACGCTTTTTCTCCGCATGAGCTGCATAAAACTCAAAGGAATGATGATTTCGAACACATTCATGCATTATAGCAAAAATGTTGAAAAATAACTTTTTGTTAGTGTTTTTCACATTTTGAGCATGAAAACTGTTTATCAACTCGTTTTGTATGTTTTACATAACTCTGCATTAGTTGTGTGAGAAACCGCTTTGCAGAGCTCGTACAGCGCTGAGAACACGGGAAACGCTTTATCTCGGCATGAGCTGCCTAAAACTCAAAGGAATGATGATTTCGAACACATTCATGCATTATAGCAAAAATGTTGAAAAAATAACTTTTTGTTAGTGTTTTTCACATTTTGAGCATGAAAACTGTTTATCAACTCGTTTTTAATGTTTTACATAACTCTGCATTAGTTGTGTGAGAAAACCGCTTTCCTGAGCTCGTACAGCGCTGAGAACACGGGAAACGCTTTATCTCCGCATGAGCTGCATAAAACTCAAAGGAATGATGATTTCGAACACATTCATGCATTATAGCAAAAATGGTGAAAAATAACTTTTTGTTAGTGTTTTTCACATTTTGAGCATGAAAACTGTTTATCAACTCGTTTTGTATGTTTTACATAACTCTGCATTAGTTGTGTGAGAAAACCGCTTTGCTGAGCTCGTACAGCGCTAAGAACACGGGAAACGCTTTATCTCCGCATGAGCTGCATAAAACTCAAAGGAATGATGATTTCGAACACATTCATGCATTATAGCAAAAATGTTGAAAAATAACTTTTTGTTAGTGTTTTTCACATTTTGACCATGAAAACTGTTTATCAACTCGTTTTGTATGTTTTACATAACTCTGCATTAGTTGTGTGAGAAACCCGCTTTGCTGAGCTCGTACAGCGCTGAGAACACGGGAAACGCTTTATCTCGGCATGAGCTGCATAAAACTCAAAGGAATGATGATTTCGAACACATTCATGCATTATAGCAAAAATGTTGAAAAATAACTTTTTGTTAGTGTTTTTCACATTTTGACCATGAAAACTGTTTATCAGCTCGTTTTGTATGGTTTACATAACTCTGCATTAGCTGTGTGAGAAAACCGCTTTGCTGAGCTCGTACAGCGCTAAGAACTTTTTTTTTTTAAAAAGCCTTTAACATGAAACTCAAATTGATTCATTTAACCGTTCATCATGAATAATACAACAGCAATAATACCTTCTTTTCCCCATAATAACCTACATCTTTAATTAACATTAAAATACATTCCCAATTCTTTTAATTTTTATTATTTCTGCCTTTTTAACAATTAGACACGTATGAGTAAATTTCACACATCCATTGTCCTACTACATATAGTTAAAAATCTTTAGCTAAGACTAGCACTGGAAGAGCATTTGACAGAGCCCCAAAAGTGTCCAAATGATGCGCCCAACTGACCATGGCACTGGTTGTAACTATATTTCTTCTTTTAACCTTAAACGGCTGGAATTAAATCTTCATTGCATCTTCAACGGCCAGATGTACCGATGTATGTTGTTTGCTTCAAACTTCACCAGGTGGTTCTAGCTGATCGCCTACAAACCCGTGGGCAGTTCCAGTAATACACACCTTCTGAAGACACACATATGTCCACAGAAAACATACACCATACAAACTATATACTTACCACAGACACAAACACTACACATTCGACCCTCATACATACTACAAAATCACACTCAACCCAGACACACACACGCACACACACCACACACACACACACCCCACACACACAAACACATGCTGACTACACACATGTAAACACACATGCTCACCTCTCATTCAACAAAATAAACATACCATACAGAATACACATTGTGAATACACACAGCAATTCCTACACACATACAGACACTCATATCGGACAAACCCTCACAATCACTATCAAACACATAGGACAGGACACACAGACCAGACACACATACAAACACACACACACATACACACACACACACACACACACACACACACACACACACACACACACACACACACACACACACACACACACACACACACACACACACACACACACACACAGACACACACACACACACACACACACACACACACACACACACAAACAAACAACCTTCTTATGCATCACACAAGGTACACATACTAAACAAACAAACACACGTCTCACACACATCAAACATCGAACTCATGCTACAGAGACAAAATCCTGCGCATGCCTCTACAGTCGCCACCAAACCAGGCACACATTGAGTAACAGCTAGCATTTTTGCATTAGAAAGACACGTCTAGCCATGACTATGCCTTCCACTTATGTCATATTTGCTTAAGAGGTCTTTGAGTGATAAAAAGGCTCACTTGTCGTAAATATTTTACTTCTTTCTCACTTAAAAGACTGAAATAAAATCTTCATTGTATCTTCAATGGCACGATGTACCAATGTATGTTCGTTGCGTCAAACTTCGGCGCATTTTCAGAGAGGTCCTTGGTATACAAGCAGAGCGGGGTATAGAATGTGCCGGCCAGGGACACACGAGTGTTCCTCATCTGACCATACATGGAGAGTACCATGTATCATGAATATGTGTATCATGAATATGTGTTGGCTTGTTGTAGAGATCAGAAATTGAGTAATGCATCTGCTTTAAATAAATGAAAGCCTTTAACATGAAACTCAAATTGATTCATTTAAGCATTCCTCATGAATAATACGTTCTTCATACGTCGTTCTGTTCCCCATACTAAACTTCATTTTTAATTAACATTAAAATACGTCCCCAATTCTTAAAGTTGGTAATGGTTCTGCCTTTTTAACAGTTAGACAGGTATGAGTAAATTTCTCATCTGGCAATCTGGCAGCATTGTCTGGTGATTGCGTATGGATCAGCCTGACCGCTTAGCATTGTCCTTAAGGTTGCCAGTTGGAAGGCCTGTGGCCACCCCCAGGAGTGGATCTAGATCAAGATCTAGAATGTGCTGGGCTGGGACATTACAAGCGTTCCTTGCCCGGCCTTATATGCAAAGGATCAATGAATGGACCTGCCAGAGATTTAAGACTGCTGATGTCGTAAATGTGCGAGGGCTGAATTGGTCTTTTAAAGATTTTTATTTATTCATTTATCTATTGAATGTCTGCATCTTCTAGATCTCATTAAACTAAACAGTCTATACATGACATGGCCTAACATGGTTGAGTTAGGCCCAAACCTGGCCCACGTTGAGTGACATCTAGCAATGTTGCATTAGAAAGCCACGTCTAGCTATGATGATGCCCTAAACTTATGTCATATTTGTTTACGAGATCTTAGCGTGATGAAAAGGCATACAGGTTGTGACAATGGCACAGGTTGTGACTATGTTGTTCTTTCTCCCTTAAAAGGCTGAAATTAAATCTTCATTGTATATTCAATGGCCAGTTGTACCAATCTATAGTATGTTCTTAGCTTCAAACTTCAGCAGGTGTTTCTAGCTGATAGCCTACAATCCCCCGAGCTGGGCAGTTCCAGTAATACACACACATTCTGAAGATACACACACACACACAAACGCACACACACACACACACACACACACACACACACACACACACACACACACACACACACACACACACACACACACACACACGCACACACACAAACACACGTACACAGACACATACAACACATTCTATACACACTATATGCACAAATATTATACACTTACCATAGCCAGAAAGATTACACATCCTACACACACACATACTAAACACACACACAAACATTATAAATGCATAATACATACACACACGCTCACTACACACTCACACACATCCATAATAAACATACCACACACAATACACATTCAGACAATCATACCGTACACACACACACACACACACACAAACACACACAAAAACAACCACAGAGAACATCACATACAGACAGACAGACAGACAGACAGACAGACATGAAACACACACACACACACACACACACACACACACACACACACACACACGCACACACACAAACACACGTACACAGACACATACAACACATTCTATACACACTATATGCACAAATACTATACACTTACCATAGCCAGACAGATTACACATCCTACACTCACACATACTAAACACACACACAAACATTATAAATGCATAATACATACACACACGCTCACTACACACTCACACACATCCAAAATAAACATACCACACACAATACACATTCAGACAATCATACCATACACACACACACAAACACACACAAAAACAACCACAGAGGACATCACATACAGACAGACAGACAGACAGACAGACAGACAGACAGACATGAAACACACACACACACACACACACACACACACACACACACACACACAAACAAAATTTTAGTTTTTCATGGACAGTACACATACTAAACGAACACACACATCCACACACACACACACACATCCACACACACACACATACCCAAGCGTGTTAAACATATGTCATATATGCTTAAGAGGTTTCAGAGTGCTAAAAGGACGCACCTGTTGGGGTGCGCCCAAGTGCCAATTGCGCAGGTGTTTGGGCCCGCTCATACTTGCATGTAACTATTTTTTGTTTTTATGTTTTAAAAGGCCAGAGTGCAAATTTCTTGCCTTTCATTTTCAGACAGGTCCTTGGTATACAAGCAGAGCGGAGAATAGTGTCTGCCGGCCAGGGACACAAGGTGTGTTCCTCACCTGACCATGCATGCGGAGTACCGATTGTGATGTTGTTGACGATGGTCCCGCTACACAGGACTGATAAATGGTTGTTGATCAGTGTGTTTGTGTGTGTGTGATTATCAGTCCAGTCCCTTTTTGTTGAGGAGACAGATAGTTTGTGAAGAGTGTGGCTGATGGGTGTGTCTGATCAGCCAGAGTGCTGGTGGCTTTGCAGATGCAGTGTGTGGTGTAGATGTCTTCGAGAGACCCAGATTATCTTCTCTGCTGTCCTCTCTATCAGCAGTAGGGTCTTGTGATCCGAGATGGCACAATTCCCAAACCAGACGGTGATGCGGCTGCTCAGCATGCTATAGAAAATGGCCAGGATCAGTGGAAGAAGCTGCGCCGCCCAGAGCCTCCTGAGAAAAAAAAGATACCATTGGGCTTTCTTGTGTAAGGAGCCGATGTTTAGATACCAGGTGCTGTTCTCCTCCAGATGGACACGCAGGAATTTGGTACTGTTGTCGATCACAAAGAAGTCGTCGATTTTCAGCGGAGAGAGTGTTGTCTCCGTGGCCTCCTGAAGTCGACAATCTCTTTTTTTCTTATAGACGTTCAGCGGTCTTGTGATCCGAGACCGCACAATTCCCAAACCAGACGGTGATGCGACTGCTCAGCATGCTATAGAAAATGGCCAGGATCAGTGGAAGAATCTGCGCCGCCCACAACCTCCTGAAAAACAAAAGATACCATTGGGCTTTCTTGTGTAAGGAGCCGGTGTTTAGGTACCAGGTGCTGTTCTCCTCCAGATGGACACACAGGAATTTGGTGCTGTTGTCGATCACAAAGAAGTCGTCAATTTTCAGCGGAGAGAGTGGTGCCTCCGTGGCCTCCTGAAGTCGACAATCTCTTTTGT
>QNUK01002273.1:7500-10000 GCA_013621035.1 Clarias magur | reverse complement strand
CAAACACAGACTCCCCCAACCACTTATGCAATACGTACATTACACATCCTAGACACACACACACACACACACACACACACACACACAACTGACACACACAGTACAGATTGCACACACACCATCCAACATAAACAGTGACCGACAACCCACAGTCCTGGGTGAGGCTCTCGGTCTTGTGCTCTTGCTCTGGGAACAGGGGTAGACCATGGTCAAATTGGCTGCAGGAAGCAGATTGATCACACAATCCTAGGTTCTTTGTGCGGGTGTGGGTGGCAGTTTTTGGCCCTAACCTCTTTGAGAATACCTCGGATAAGTCCACTTGTTTGTGGAACACTAAGGAAAGGGCTTGTGGGTAGTTCTGAAAGCGCAGATTCTATGACTCTTTCTGGTCGATCATGTCTCCCTAGATGTGAAAGGCCTAGTTACAGGTTCGTGTCCTTGAGAATTAAGTGTTGAAATTAAATTTGCTGATGTACAGCTGCTGGACCAGGCAATATCCCTTGCAGTGAGCTCAGAGAATGTGTTAAACAGCTGCTAGATGTTCTCACTGACATCTTCAACATCTCTCTGAGCTAGGATTGTGCAGTAGTTCCCACAAAGTTTAACGGACTGTTGTAGGGACAACAACCTGAACGTTGCTAGTTTTAGCAACTTTCACTTTTGACATGCTTTTGACAAAACATGCTGTTTTGTTTAAAATAGATTGTTGTTGACTTCAGGAGGACATGGAGTGACCACTCTTCGCTAACATCAATGGCTCCTGTGTGAAGATTGACCACCTGGAAGAGAACCTCACCTCCTCCCTCAACACCAGCTTCTTGCACAAAAAATCCAAAAGATCCAAAAGATGTCTTCTCTTCCTGAGAAGGCTTGTAAATACCACAAAGCTTATACCACAGATTCTTATCACCTTTTACAGAGAGACTATCAAGTGCATCCTTAGCAGCTGCATCACTGTCTGGTTTAGTACTTATCCCATTTCAGACCGTAAGACCCTACAACAGATTGTGAGGACAGCAGAGGAGATCTCGGGCTCAGTATTGAATCATGTCACTTTGTCATTCTTGTTTGAACACTTGCAATTCATGTTGTCTCTTTTGTATAGATCTTAGTCTTCTGTTAACTGAAAATTTGCAATCTGTCTTGTCTCAGCAAGTTAGCTAATTAAATTGCTTAGTTAGTTTTTGTTAAATTATCTTGTTAATTTATGTTGTATGTAGGACCTTGGTCCTGGAGGAACATTGTTTCATTTCACTCAGTACTAAACTATATGGTTAAAATGACACTAAAAGCGTAGGTTCACGTAGGTGAACTTGAACTTGGTACCACACATAAAGCAAAGAACAAGCTAAAGCCACATGCCACTTTAGCATGTTCACCCGCATGTGAAAGCCTACACCTAGACATTAGGGCATGCCCATTGCTGGGATGCTGGGTGTAGCAATCCTCAGACAGGCATTGTCCAAGAAAGATTTCAAAAAGCCCTCTTGTACTGGGCACATGAACTCTTTTTTCCCCCCACTTTGCTCTGACATCCCCGAGTTATAGGAGTAGGAAGCGTACAACTGCATTATCCATTAATTACTAAATTATCCAATCAGTAGTACTGACAGGCTGTGTGGGGGCAGGGACTTAATTCTTACTGTGAATTTAATATATATGCATTACATTCAGAAATGCATCATTTGTGCCTCAAGAGCAAAGGAGTGAAAGGGGAACACAAATTGACACATTTGAGCAGTCATGATGAAAGACAACATTGAAATTATTTTTGACGTTGTTGCACTTTTATGTGTCAACAGATATCGAACTGTAAACTATGTTTAATTATTTTATATTTATTTGAACATGTTCTCATTCATACTCTATTTTATTATTATAGTCATATTCTTTGTTTTGGATACTCGATTTCCTTTTTTAATGTTTAAGTCATGGACGATTGTAAAAGCATTTCGCTGAATATCATATAGTGTATGTGATAAATAAAATTTTCATTTGATTTGAAACAAGAATTCACATTCATTAACATGATCTATGTCGCAAACTTTTATTACGTGTTTGATGAACACGTAGAAAACTTCACTCGTGGAAACTTCTTAATTTTGGATTATCGGACCGAGGTGGTGTCAAAAAATATATCTCAGAACTATTTTGTAGTATTTAGTGTAAATAGTCTTAATAGTTCTTATTCTAAGGTCACGGGAAGTCGCCTAAGCATTTCACTGCATATCGTACTGTGTATGACTGTGTATGTGACAAATAAAATTTGAATTTGAATTTGAATTTTGCTTAACGATGTACAAGTGTTGCAAGATCTCCATGATTCTGAGCTTGAACAACTCGTTTGCTTTGGGCGTCCGCTGTATAAGAGTCTAAGAACGCATCACTTGAAGCACAAATGTATTAAAGAATATACATTTTTAACATTCAAAAGAAAAACATGTAAAAACAAATTGGCTTAAATAATAATAAAAACGTCATTAATGGTTTGAGGTCATAG
>QNUK01002272.1:0-16270 GCA_013621035.1 Clarias magur | reverse complement strand
AAACCGCTTTCCTGAGCTCGTACAGCGCTAAGAACACAGCAAACGCTTTATCGCAGCACGAGGAGTATAAAAGTGAAAGGAATGATAATTTCCAACATTTTCATGCATTCTGGCATACATGATGAAAAACAACTTTATTGTTAATCTTTAAAACATTTTGATCATAAAAACTTGATATAAACTTATTTTGTGTTTTACGTGACCATGCATTAGTTGTGTGAGAAAACCGCTTTCCTGAGCTCGTACAGCGCTAAGAACACAGCAAACGCTTTATCGCAGCAAGAGGAGCATAAAACTGAAAGGAATGATAATTTCCAACATTTTCATGCATTCTGGCATACATGATGAAAAACAACTTTTTTGTTAATCTTTAACACATTTTGATCATAAAAACTTGATATAAACTTATTTTGTGTTTTAAGTGACCATGCATTAGTTGTGTGAGAAAACTGCTTTCCTGAGCTCGTAGAGCGCTAAGAACACAGCAAACGCTTTAACTCAGCACGAGGAGCATAAAACTGAAAGGAATGATAATTTCCATCACATTCATGCATTCTTAGATACATGATGAATAACAACTTTTTTGTTAGTATTTTACACATTTTTAGCATAAAAACTGCCTATAAATTCGTTTTGTGTTTTATATGACCATGCATTAGTTGAGTGAGAAAACCGCTTTCCTGAGCTCGTACAGCGCTAAGAACACAGCAAACGCTTTATCGCAGCACGAGGAGCATAAAAGTGAAAGGAATAATGATTTCCAACATTTTCATGCATTCTGGCATACATGATGAATAACAACTTTTTTGTTAATCTTTAACACATTTTGATCATAAAAACTTGATATAAACTTATTTTGTGTTTTAAGTGACCATGCATTAGTTGTGTGAGAAAACTGCTTTCCTGAGCTCGTAGAGCGCTAAGAACACAGCAAACGCTTTAACTCAGCACGAGGAGCATAAAACTGGAAGGAATGATAATTTCCATCACATTCATGCATTCTTAGATACATGATGAATAACAACTTTTTTGTTAGTATTTTACACATTTTGAGCATAAAAACTGTCTATAAATTCGTTTTGTGTTTTATATGACCATGCATTAGTTGAGTGAGAAAACCGCTTTCCTGAGCTCGTACAGCGCTAAGAACACAGCAAACGCTTTATCGCAGCACGAGGAGTATAAAAGTGAAAGGAATGATAATTTCCAACATTTTCATGCATTCTGGCATACATGATGAAAAACAACTTTTTTGTTAATCTTTAACACATTTTGATCATAAAAACTTGATATAAATTTATTTTGTGTTTTACAGGACCATGTATTAGTTGTGTGAGAAAACCGCTTTCCTGAGCTCGTACAGCGCTAAGAACACAGCAAACGCTTTATCTCAGCACGCGCACCATAACAATGAAAGCAATTATAATTTCCAACACTTTCATGCATTCTGGCATACATGATGAAAAACAACGTTTTTGTTAGTATTTTATTCATTTTGAGCAGAAAAACTCCATATAAATTCATTTTGTGCGTTATACATGACCATGCATTAGTTGTGTGAGAAAACAACTTTCCTGAGATCGTACAACGCTAATAAGAACACAGCAAACGCTTTATTTCACCACGACAAGGATAAGACTGAAAGGCATTCTGGCATACATGTTGAATCACAAACTTTTTGTTAGTCTTTTTCACATTTTCAGCGTGAAAAGAAATCTGTGGTGAAGTTGACTGTGAGGTTGCCAGTCAAAAGACCTGTGGAGTTACAGTGCACACTCCCCTCCCATCTACGACCGACTGCAGACATTACCATGCCAGCAACCTCGTAGTTGCCGACGACGGTAATAAATTCACTAGCCTGAATGTACACATGAATGACTCATCGATGATGCGGGTTGATGCGAGATTGGAGGAGTATAATAATTACACCAACACACACACACACACACACGCAGGCACACACAAACAATCTACATACGCACACATACCTCACATCCACAACACGTAATAACACACGTGTTAGAACAAACACAACACATAGAACAAATACACACATACTTCTAACAAACAAAAAACAAACAAACAAACGCAATTCATGCATACAAGCAAAAATACTCCATACACACACACACACACACACACAGTTCAACATGATGTTCAAGACGTTTAAGTTAAGCAGGCCGCTTTTGGTGGAGAAAATGTGAAGAATAGTACCGTGACTGCCCGACATGTACAGACATGTACGTTGCCCGAATGTGCATGTGGAGCGCTCATTGATGAAGCGGGTTTGAGTGATTGAAGAAGTTGATAATTATTTATTTTATAGCACTATTCTACACACACAAACACTACAAACATTAATCATACTTCACACAAACCCATACGACACATACACGCACATGCATACACACTCAAACACACAAAGACACACTCACACACAGACACACACACACAGACAGACACACAGACACAGACACAGACACAGACACACACACACACACACACACAAACACACACACACACACACACACACACACACACAGACACACATTTTATGCTGTGTACAGATTCATTGACAATCTGAAGGCCCTGCGGCATTAGAGTGACGACAAAACTCAGCCGACATTGAGAGAGCTAGCAATGGTGCACTAGAAAGAGACATCCAGGAATATTGATGCCTTAAACTGATATCATATTTGTTTAAGTGGTCTTAGCATGGTGAAAAGGCACACAGGATTTGAGGTTCGAAACAAGTCGCAACGGCATATACACATATACAGCCATACCAGGGAATATTTTGTGCCTGTCTCGGACCCATGTTCCACACCTGACCGTGTATAGGGGGTCCGCATAATGATGTTGCTGTTGATGGACCCATCGAAGTTCTCCACAAGACTGGCTTAAGCAAGCTTCAGGAGGTGTTTATCGACATCGACTGGCGAGGAGTGATAGCTCTATGCAAGCAAAATTCAATCTTTGTTGTATCTTCAATGGCCCCACTGTTCTGGATGATGCTCTGGGTCTTGGGGGCTTGCTCTGGCAGCATGGGTATCCAAATTGGCTGCAGGGACCAGATTGATCACGCAATCCCAGTTTCTTTTTGGGGGGGGTTTAAGTTTTTGGCCCTAACTATTAGAGAATACCTCATATAAGGCCACCTGTTTGTGAAAGACTGGGGAAGGGGTTTGTGGATGTTTTAGATAACTTAAAGCTTATGACACTGTCTCCTCAACAAAATGCCACGAGTATGCCATTTCCACAAACGTACTGCTCTGCTGCCTATTATGGAAAGCTCACCACACAGCACATCATAGAGCTCTTCGGTTGTCTCTGTGTGTCTTTAATTTTTGACCCAGAAGGGTTCCTAGCAAAGTTTGAAACATAAAGAAGTGATAGGCTGAGAAGGGCAGTTCCAGGAATTCAATCACATCCTGAACACACAGAATCATGCATCCACACACACACACACACACACACACACACACACACACACACACACACACACACACACACACACACACACACACACACACACACACAAGCATACTACGCAATTACCAAAGCCATAAACACTAGGCATACACATACTACACACTTACAACCTACATTCACATATACTACACATACACACAACCATTACACATAACACACACACAATCCACATCGTTAATAAACACAACAAATCGGAACCACAGACACATAGACGTCTCACACACATCTTGTGTTTATCTACCAACATCTACACACTTCCTAGAATCCTACACAAAGATGACCTGCTCAAGCACCAGCGATATTACAGTTACCATGAAACCCGTCTGACACTGAGTGACAACTAACAATGCATAACTAGAAAGACACGTCCAGCCATGACAATGCCTTACACTTATGTCATACTTGTTTAAAAGGACGTAGCGTGATAAAAAATCAAAGAGATTGTAAGGTGTGACCAAGTGGCGTTGTTTGGTCCCGCTCATCGCTGCTTGTAATTATATTTATTCTTTTAATTTTAAAAAGCCAACTTCTTGGCCTTCAACTTCAGAGAGCTCCTCTGTAGACAAGCAGACCGTATAGTACGTGGCTGCCTTGGATGCATAAGTGTTCCTCGACTGACCATGCATGCGGGGTCCCCATTGTGATATTGATGGTGATAGACCCGCTAGAATGCTGTGTACAGGACTGGGCATTAGTGAGCTTGAGGAGGTGTTTATCTTCATCAACTGGGGAGTGATCGGCGATACCTTCAATAGCCCGATGTACATTCTTTGTACATCCGATGTCACATCTCTATGGTAGCCAAACTGGCTGCAGGGAACAAATTGATCATGCAATTCTTGGTTCTTTGTGGGAGGAAGAGGATAGTTCTTGCCCTTACCTTTTTGAGAATACCTCCAAAAATTCCAGCTGTTGGTGAGACACTGGGTAAGGGGTTTGTTGGTGGATGAAATAGCTCTAGATAGATGATTCTATCTGCTTGATAAGATGGAACAAGTAAACAACCCAATTCCACAAACGTACCACAACCTTCAATGAAACGTTCACCACGTAGCATATCATACAGTCATTTGGCCTTTTCTGTGTGCTTTTTCTTTCTGTGCAACAAGGCACAGCAGCTGTGCCGGGAAGTTCTAGGAATATACATCCATCACACACACACACACACACACACACACACACACACACACACACACACACACACACACACTATACGTCCTAAATACTCACAACAGATCATACACAAAGTCTAACACTCACACAAATACCTACAAAAACAGACACACTCTACAGACATGAATTCCACAAATTACACTGTATACACACTACACACATGCACATAAACACACCCACACAAACACACACACTTCACAAACAGACGACACAGACACACATGACACACACATACACATACCACACATATTACACATACACATATACTTACACACACGCGCACACACACTATAAACAAACACAGACACACATCAAATTCTTATCCTGCACATACAGTACACATTCTACACACACTGTACACATCCTCTCCACTCCACACTCTCCACACAAATGATGACCGGCCCAGGCACATACGACATTACAGTCGTTACCAAGCAATCACTAGCAATGACGCATAGAAAGAGACGTCCAACATCGACGATGTCTTAAACTTTTGCCATGTTTAGTGACATCATTGTCCATGGGGTTTAAGGGGGCTCAGCGTGCTCAAAAGTCCCACAGGTTGTTTTGTGCGCCCGGATGCCTATGGCACAGGTGCTTGGGCCCGCTCATCATTGCTTTTCAATATATTTCTTTTTTATTTTAAAATACTGCAGGGCCAACTTCTAGGCTTTCATCTTCTGAGAGAGCTTCTTGTTGGACTTGTAGATCGTTGTATGGTGTGTGCTAGCCTGAGACCCACGAGTGTTCAATGTTCCCTCCAGAGTGCTGCACATGACTGAACATGACATCTTCATTGACCAGAGAATGACCGGTGGTAAGCAACCAAAATGAATGCTAGTTGTGTCTTATATGGGCCGATGTACTTCTTGGAGTCCACCTTGAATAGGAAGTTCTTTGGAGAACTTTCAGACCAATTGTGCTGTGTGAGGCTCTGGGCCTTAGGCTCTTGCTCTGACAACATTAGTAGATGGTGGACAAATTGGGGCATACAGGGAGCAAATTAATCATCCTAGGTTCTTTGTTGGGCTGTGGCTGTAAGTTTTTGGCCCTACCTCTTTGAGAATACCTGAGAATAAATCCGCCTGTTTGTGAAACTATGGTTGAAACTTGGTTGTGGGTGGTTCAGATAGCTCAGACCCTATGACCCTAACTGCTTGACAAAATGTCATGAGAAACCCATTCTTTCAAAAAACGTACTGTGGGCTTGTATGGAAC
Source organism: Clarias magur (assembly GCA_013621035.1). NCBI lineage: Eukaryota > Metazoa > Chordata > Actinopteri > Siluriformes > Clariidae > Clarias > Clarias magur. The sequence goes on along the minus strand of QNUK01002272.1, from coordinate 10,387 downwards.
GCCCACCACCTAGCACATCATACTGCCCTTCTGCCTTTTATGTGTGCTTTTCATTCCTGGGTGATTTTCATTCTTTGTGGCTCTTCGCAAAGGTCGCAGCAAACAGCAGCGATAAGCTGACCCAGACAGTTCCAGGAATTACCTACTGTAGCCTAGCACGGTAAATCTGTGACACCAGTCTTGTCTGCCTAGATGTGAAAGGCCTAGTTATCTTCATGTTCATGATCAACTGACTAGTGTTTACAGTTGATGATTAAGGGACACCTGGTGCTGAAGCAGGTGAAAACCTGGCCAATAGAAGCCTGCACTTTTGTTTTGAGAACACCATTTAGGAAGGCTGCAACCTATATGCACAAAACTATTTCATCTTTGCTGCTACTTCAAAGGAATCTGTCCTGGTTACTGTTTCTCCTCCCACTACCTCAACTCATTATGTCATCAGCACACCGTAATGAAATGTGTCATGTTGTCGCATTGTTTGCATATTTGAACCAAACCTTTATGTTGTCTCTTATTTTTTTGTATAGAACTTAGTTTTCTGTTAACTTATAAATGTTAATCTGTCTTGCCACAGCTAGGCAGCTAATTAGGTTGCATAGTTAGCTAGTTAGTTTTTGTTCATACATGATGTTCATTTGTATTGCATGATGCTGGGATCCAGTCACTACTGAAAACTTACCTCACACCTATCATTCCTAGGCTGACCCGCCATGAGAAGTAATTTGTTCTTGCTTCATACTTGTTTGCACGTTTTCTTATTCATACTCGCACAAACACACTGATCAACAACCATCTAACAAATTGCCCATAGAGACTGAACAGATAAACTGAACAAACTTAAAAATGTCAATCTGTCTTGTCACAGCGAGGCAGATAAATAGGTTGCTTAGTTAGCTAGTTAGTTTTTTTTGCTTTCATAATTTTAATTTATGTTTTATGTGGGACCATGGTCCTGAAGGAAGTTTATTTTGTTTCACGGTGTACTTAATATGGTTATATGGTTAAAATGAAAATAAAAGCCTACTTGAGGCTCAAGCAGCCTCGCTTTTGGATCCAATCAGCTATGTCTCTCCACAACAGAAACATTACCTTATACCGCATCATTCCTATATTCCTCACACCGTAGATTCATCAGTAGTACTCAGGGCTCCGACCTGCATTGGGGGGAAGCGTATGTCGATACACCACCTTCTTATACCTTCTTACTTGTTATATGCACAAAACTATTTGAGCTTTGCTGCTACTTCAAACGAATGTGTCCTGGTTACTGTTTCTCTTCCCACTACCTCAACTCATTATGTCATTAGCACAAAGTAATGAAATGTGTCATGTTGTGACGTTCTAACTCTTGTTTGCACATTTGAATGAGCACTTCATGTTGTCGCTTTTTTCGGGGGATAGAACATAGTTTTCTGTTAACTTAAAAATGTTAATCTGTCTTGTCACAGCTAAGCAGCTATTTAGGTTGTTTATTCATCTAGTGTTTGTTCATTCATGATGGTACTGCTGTATGTAGGACATTGGTCCTAAAGAAACGTTGTTTCGTTTCACTGTGTACTAAACTATTTATGGTTAAAATGAAATAAACGGCTACTTGAACTTGGCTCAAACAGGCTGGCTTTTGAACACATAAAGCAAACAACATGCTAAAGCCTCATGTGTTCATGATGTATGTCTCTCCACTACCAAACCATTACCTCCCACCGCATCATTCCTAGGGTAACCCGCCATCAGAAGTACTCAAGCCTCTGACCTGCATTGGCGGAAGCGTACCTCGATCTTCCACCATTTTCCCATGTATGCGTTGCCTCTCTTCTGTCCCTACCCATTGCTTACAGAAGGTATCCTCATTACTTCATTCTATAAACTATAAACCAAAAGCTGTTTTCTGTATTTATATAATTTTTATTTTATTATTTCATAATTATTTGCACGTTTTCTTATTCATAGTCTATTAATTTATTATTATAGTTATATTCTTTGTTTGAATACTCTTTTCTGTTTTTATGCACCATTGTCAAAGCATTTCTCTGAATATCATGTTTTGTGTATTTGACAAATAAAACTAGAAATTTAATTGACGTTCGAGTGTGATCTATTACGCTATGTATTAATTTAGCAAGTTTATGTCAATCATTTTAACATTGCTTCCTTATTACCTGTATGTAAAAACATAAGGGTGAAGTGAAAATAGATTTCTGTATATTTGAAAAGCGAAAGAAATCATTTCCAAAACATTCAAGAATTCTGGCATACATGTTGAATTACAATTTCTTTTGTTATTCCTTTACACATTTAGAGCATGAACATTGCGTATGAACTCGTTGTGTATGTTGAGCTCGTACAGCGCTAAGAACACAACAAACGCTTTATCGCAGCATGACAAGCATAAAATTTAAAGGACATATAATTTCCAACACGTTCATGCAATCTGGCATAAATCTTGAATAACATCTTTTTTGTTAGTATTTTTCACATTTTGAGCATAAAGACTGCATATAAATTCGTTTTGTGTGTTTTATATGACCATGCATTAGTTGAGTGAGAAAACCGCTTTCCTGAGGTCGTACAGCGCTAAGAACACAGCAAACGCTTTAACTCAGCACGAGGAGCATAAAACTGAAAGGAATGATAATTTCCATCACATTCATGCATTCTGGCATACATGATGAATAACAACTTTTTTGTTAGTATTTAAACATTTTGAGCATTAAAAACTGCATATAAATTCGTTTTGTCTGTTTTATATGACCATGCATTAGTTGAGTGAGAAAACCGCTTTCCTGAGCTCGTACAGCGCTAAGAACACAGCAAACGCTTTATCTCAGCACGAGGAGCATCAAACTGAAAGGAATGATATTTTCCCACATTTTCATGCATTCTGGCATACATGATGAAAAACAACTTTTTTGTTAATCTTTAACACATTTTGATCATAAAAACTTGATATAAACTTATTTTGTGTTTTACGTGACCATGCATTAGTTGAGTGAGAAAACCGCTTTCCTGAGGTCGTACAGCGCTAAGAACACAGCAAACGCTTTATCTCAGCACGAGGAGCATCAAACTGAAAGGAATGATAATTTCCATCACATTCATGCATTCTTAGATACATGATGAATAACAACTTTTTTGTTAGTATTTTACACATTTTGAGCATAAAGACTGCATATAAATTCGTTTTGTGTGTTTTATATGACCATGCATTAGTTGAGTGAGAAAACCGCTTTCCTGAGCTCGTACAGCGCTAAGAACACAGCAAACGCTTTATCGCAGGACAAGGAGTATAAAACTGAAAGGAATGATATTTTCCAACATTTTCATGCATTCTGGCATACATGATGAAAAACAACTTTATTGTTAATCTTTAACACCTTTTTGATCATAAAACCTTGATATAAACTTATTTTGTGTTTTACGTGACCATGCATTAGTTGAGTGAGAAAACCGCTTTCCTGAGGTCGTACAGCGCTAAGAACACAGCAAATGCTTTATCGCAGCACGAGGAGTATAAAAGTGAAAGGACCACTTCCCATCACATTCATTCTGGCATACAAGGCCGATGAAAAAACAACTTTTTGTTCATTCTAACACATTCTTTGATTCATAAAACTTGATATAAACTTATTTCAGGCTTTTACGTGACCATGCATTAGTTAGGAGAAAACCGCTTTCCTGATAGCTCGGTGCAGCGCTAAGAACACAAAAAGCAAACGCTTTATCTCAGCACGAGGAGCATCAAACTGAAAGGAATGATGATTTCCAACATTTTCATGCATTCTGGCATACATGATGAATAACAACTTTTTTGTTAATCTTTAACACATTTTGAGCATAAAAACTGCATTTAAATTCGTTTTGTGTGTTATACATGACCATGCATTATTTGTGTGAGAAAACCGCTTTCCTGATCTCGTAAAGCGCTTAAGAACACAGCAAACACTTTATGGCAGCACGAGGAGCATAAAAGTGAAAGGAATGATAATTTCCAACATTTTCATGCATTCTGGCATACATGATGAAAAACAACTTTATTGTTAATCTTTAAAACATTTTGATCATAAAAACTTGATATAAACTTATTTTGTGTTTTAAGTGACCATGCATTAGTTGTGTGAGAAAACCGCTTTCCTGAGCTCGTACAGCGCTAAGAACACAGCAAACGCTTTATCTCAGCACGGGGAGCATCAAACTGAAAGGAATGATAATTTCCATCACATTCATGCATTCTTAGATACATGATGAATAACAACTTTTTTGTTAGTATTTTACACATTTTGAGCATAAAAACTGCCTATAAATTCGTTTTGTGTTTTATATGACCATGCATTAGTTGAGTGAGTAAACCGCTTTCCTGAGCTCGTACAGCGCTAAGAACACAGCAAACGCTTTATCGCAGCACGAGGAGTATAAAAGTGAAAGGAATAATGATTTCCAACATTTTCATGCATTCTGGCATACATAATGAAAAACAACTTTTTTGTTAATCTTTAACACATTTTGATCATAAAAACTTGATATAAACTTATTTTGAGTTTTACGTGACCATGCATTAGTTGTGTGAGAAAACCGCTTTCCTGAGCTCGTACAGCGCTAAGAACACAGCAAACACTTTATCTCAGCACGAGGAGCATCAAACTGAAAGGAATGCTAATTTCCATCACATTCATGCATTCTGGCATACATGATGAAAAACAACTTTTTTGTTCATCTTTAACACATTTTGAGCATAAAAACTGCATATAAATTCGTTTTGTGCGTTATACATGTTGTCTGAGAAAACAACTTTCCTGAGATCGTACAACGCTAATAAGAACACAGCAAACGCTTTATTTCACCACGACAAGGATAAGACTGAAATGCATTCTGGCATACATGTTGAATCACAACCTTTTTGTTAGTCTTTTTCACATTGTCAGCGTGAAAAAAAAACTGTGGTGAAGTTGACTGTGAGGTTGCCAGTCAAAAGACCTGTGGAGTTACAGTGCACACACCCCTCCCATCTACGACCGACTGCAGACATTACCATGCCAGCAACCTCGTAGTTGCCGACGACGGTAATAAATTCACTAGCCTGAATGTACACATGAATGACTCATCGATGATGCGGGTTGATGCGAGATTGGAGGAGTATAATAATTACACAAACACACACACACACAAACACACACGCAGGCACACACAAACAATCTACATACGCACACATACCTCACATCCACAACACGTAATAACACACGTGTTAGAACAAACACAACACATAGAACAAATACACACATACTTCTAACAAACAAAAAACAAACAAACAAACGTAATTCATGCATACAAGCAAAAATTCTCCATACACACACACACACACACACACAGTTCAACATGATGTTCAAGACGTTTAAGTTAAGCAGGCCGCTTTTGGTGGAGAAAATGTGAAGAATAGTACCGTGACTGCCCGACATGTACAGACATGTACGTTGCCCGAATGTGCATGTGGAGCGCTCATTGATGAAGCGGGTTTGAGTGATTGAAGAAGTTGATAATTATTTATTTTATAGCACTATTCTACACACACAAACACTACAAACATTAATCATACTTCACACAAACCCATACGACACATACACGCACATGCATACACACTCAAACACACAAAGACACACTCACACACAGACACACACACACAGACAGACACACAGACACAGACACAGACACACACACACACACACACAAACACACACACACACACACACACACACACACACACAGACACACATTTTATGCTGTGTACAGATTCATTGACAATCTGAAGGCCCTGCGGCATTAGAGTGACGACAAAACTCAGCCGACATTGAGAGAGCTAGCAATGGTGCACTAGAAAGAGACATCCAGGAATATCGATGCCTTAAACTGATATCATATTTGTTTAAGTGGTCTTAGCATGGTGAAAAGGCACACAGGATTTGAGGTTCGAAACAAGTCGCAACGGCATATACACATATACAGCCATACCAGGGAATATTTTGTGCCTGTCTCGGACCCATGTTCCACCCCTGACCGTGTATAGGGGGTCCGCATAATGATGTTGCTGTTGATGGACCCATCGAAGTTCTCCACAAGACTGGCTTAAGCAAGCTTCAGGAGGTGTTTATCGACATCGACTGGCGAGGAGTGATAGCTCTATGCAAGCAAAATTCAATCTTTGTTGTATCTTCAATGGCCCCACTGTTCTGGATGATGCTCTGGGTCTTTGGGGCTTGCTCTGGCAGCATGGGTATCCAAATTGGCTGCAGGGACCAGATTGATCACGCAATCCCAGTTTCTTTTTGGGGGGTGTTTAAGTTTTTGGCCCTAACTATTAGAGAATACCTCATATAAGTCCACCTGTTTGTGAAAGACTGGGGAAGGGGTTTGTGGATGTTTTAGATAACTTAAAGCTTATGACACTGTCTCCTCAACAAAATGCCACGAGTATGCCATTTCCACAAACGTACTGCTCTGCTGCCTATTATGGAACGCTCACCACACAGCACATCATAGAGCTCTTCGGTTGTCTCTGTGTGTCTTTAATTTTTGACCCAGAAGGGTTCCTAGCAAAGTTTGAAACAAAAAGAAGTGATAGGCTGAGACGGGCAGACACAGGAATTCAATCACATCCTGAACACACAGAATCATGCATCCACACACACACACACACACACACACACACACACACACACACACACACACACACACACACACAAACATACTACGCAATTACCAAAGCCATAAACACTAGGCATACACATACTACACACTTACAACCTACATTCACATATACTACACATACACACAACCATTACACATAACACACACACAATCCACATCGTTAATAAACACAACAAATCGGAACCACAGACACATAGACGTCTCACACACATCTTGTGTTTATCTACCAACATCTACACACTTCCTAGAATCCTACACAAAGATGACCTGCTCAAGCACCAGCGATATTACAGTTACCATGAAACCCGTCTGACACTGAGTGACAACTAACAATGCATAACTAGAAAGACACGTCCAGCCATGACAATGCCTTACACTTATGTCATACTTGTTTAAAAGGACGTAGCGTGATAAAAAATCAAAGAGATTGTAAGGTGTGACCAAGTGGCGATGGCACAGTTGTTTGGTCCCGCTCATTGCTGCTTGTAATTATATTTATTCTTTTAATTTTAAAAAAACAACTTCTTGGCCTTCAACTTCAGAGAGCTCCTCTGTAGACAAGCAGACCGTATAGTACGTGGCTGCCTTGGATGCATAAGTGTTCCTCGACTGACCATGCATGCGGGGTCCCCATTGTGATATTGATGGTGATAGACCCGCCAGAATGCTGTGTACAGGACTGGGCATTAGTGAGCTTGAGGAGGTGTTTATCTTCATCAACTGGGGAGTGATCGGCGATACCTTCAATAGTCCGATGTACATTCTTTGTACATCCGATGTCACATCTCTATGGTAGCCAAACTGCCTGCAGGGAACAAATTGATCATGCAATTCTTGGTTCTTTGTGGGAGGAAGAGGATAGTTCTTGCCCTTACCTTTTTGAGAATACCTCCAAAAATTCCAGCTGTTGGTGAGACACTGGGTAAGGGGTTTGTTGGTGGATGAAATAGCTCTAGATAGATGATTCTATCTGCTTGATAAGATGGAACAAGTAAACAACCCAATTCCACAAACGTACCACAACCTTCAATGAAACGTTCACCACGTAGCATATCATACAGTCATTTGGCATTTTCTGTGTGCTTTTTCTTTCTGTGCAACAAGGCACAGCAGCTGTGCCGGGAAGTTCTAGGAATATACATCCATCACACACACACACACACACACACACACACACACACACACACACACACACACACACACACACACACACACACACACACACACACACACACACTATACGTCCTAAATACTCACAACAGATCATACACAAAGACTAACACTCACACAAATACCTACAAAAACAGACACACTCTACAGACATGAATTCCACAAATTACACTGTATACACACTACACACATGCACATAAACACACCCACACAAACACACACACTTCACAAACAGACGACACAGACACACATGACACACACATACACATACCACACATATTACACATACACATATACTTACACACACGCGCACACACACTATAAACAAACACAGACACACATCAAATTCTTATCCTGCACATACAGTACACATTCTACACACACTGTACACATCCTCTCCACTCCACACTCTCCACACAAATGATGACCGGCCCAGGCACATACGACATTACAGTCGTTACCAAGCAATCACTAGCAATGACGCATAGAAAGAGACGTCCAACATCGACGATGTCTTAAACTTTTGCCATGTTTAGTGACATCATTGTCCATGGGGTTTAAGGGGGCTCAGCGTGCTCAAAAGTCACACAGGCTGTTTTGTGCGCCCGGATGCCTATGGCACAGGTGCTTGGGCCCGCTCATCATTGCTTTTCAATATATTTCTTTTTTATTTTAAAATACTGCAGGGCCAACTTCTAGGCTTTCATCTTCTGAGAGAGCTTCTTGTTGGACTTGTAGATCGTTGTATGGTGTGTGCAAGCCTGAGACCCACGAGTGTTCAATGTTCCCTCCAGAGTGCTGCACATGACTGAACATGACATCTTCATTGACCAGAGAATGACCGGTGGTAAGCAACCAAAATGAATGCTAGTTGTGTCTTATATGGGCCGATGTACTTCTTGGAGTCCACCTTGAATAGGAAGTTCTTTGGAGAACTTTCAGACCAATTGTGCTGTGTGAGGCTCTGGGCCTTAGGCTCTTGCTCTGATAACATTAGTAGATGGTGGACAAATTGTGGCATACAGGGAGCAAATTAATCATCCTAGGTTCTTTGTTGGGCTGTGGCTGTAAGTTTTTGGCCCTACCTCTTTGAGAATACCTGAGAATAAATCCACCTGTTTGTGAAACTATGGTTGAAACTTGGTTGTGGGTGGTTCAGATAGCTCAGACCCTATGACCCTAACTGCTTGACAAAATGTCATGAGAAACCCATTCTTTCAAAAAACGTACTGTGGGCTTGTATGGAACGCTCACCACCTAGCACATCATACTGCCCTTCTGCCTTTTATGTGTGCTTTTCATTCCTGGGTGATTTTCATTCTTTGTGGCTCTTCACAAAGGTCGCAGCAAACAGCAGCTGACCCAGCCAAATTCGGAGTTCCAGGAATTACCTACTGTAGCCTAGCACGGTAAATCTGTGACACCAGTCTTGTCTGCCTAGATGTGAAAGGCCTAGTTATCTTCATGTTCATGATCAACTGGCTAGTGTTTACAGTTGATGATTAAGGGACACCTGGTGCTGAAGCAGGTGAAAACCTGGCCAATAGAAGCCTGCACTTTTGTTTTGAGAACACCATTTAGGAAGGCTGCAACCTATATGCACAAAACTATTTCATCTTTGCTGCTACTTCAAAGGAATCTGTCCTGGTTACTGTTTCTCCTCCCACTACCTCAACTCATTATGTCATCAGCACACCGTAATGAAATGTGTCATGTTGTCGCGTTGTTTGCATATTTGAACCAAACCTTTATGTTGTCTCTTATTTTTTTGTATAGAACTTAGTTTTCTGTTAACTTATAAATGTTAATCTGTCTTGCCACAGCTAGGCAGCTAATTAGGTTGCATAGTTAGCTAGTTAGTTTTTGTTCATACATGATGTTCATTTGTATTGCATGATGCTGGGATCCAGTCACTACTGAAAACTTACCTCACACCTATCATTCCTAGGCTGACCCGCCATGAGAAGTAATTTGTTCTTGCTTCATACTTGTTTGCACGTTTTCTTATTCATACTCGCACAAACACACTGATCAACAACCATCTAACAAATTGCCCATAGAGACTGAACAGATAAACTGAACAAACTTAAAAATGTCAATCTGTCTTGTCACAGCGAGGCAGATAAATAGGTTGCTTAGTTAGCTAGTTAGTTTTTTTTTGCTTTCATAATTTTAATTTATGTTTTATGTGGGACCATGGTCCTGAAGGAAGTTTATTTTGTTTCACGGTGTACTTAATATGGTTATATGGTTAAAATGAAAATAAAAGCCTACTTGAACGTGGCTCAAGCAGCCTCGCTTTTGGATCCAATCAGCTATGTCTCTCCACAACAGAAACATTACCTTATACCGCATCATTCCTACATTCCTCACACCGTAGATTCATCAGTAGTACTCAGGGCTCCGACCTGCATTGGGGGGAAGCGTATGTCGATACACCACCTTCTTATACCTTCTTACTTGTTATATGCACAAAACTATTTGAGCTTTGCTGCTACTTCAAACGAATGTGTCCTGGTTA
>QNUK01002271.1:0-16270 GCA_013621035.1 Clarias magur | reverse complement strand
ATGATCAGGGGGAGAGGGTAGGGGAAAGGTGCAGTTGCAAGGAGAAGGGAAGGCAGAAAGGAAGGAGTTGAAATATTTCCACCCCTACCTCACCTCATGCGGTTTGACTCGCGGTGAGATACTGTGCTGGCTCAACTGTGCAAAGCAATGGTGGTGTGGTCGAGAAGTGAAGAAGAGAGTGCGTGGTGAAATGGGTGGAGAAGAGTAGCAGGAGTGATCCGTGATAGAAAGGTATCTATCACAGAGATTTGGTGATGTGGTTATTTATAAACAAGAAACTTGTAAAACTTATTTATTTATTCTGTCATAATGGAGTATTATTTTTTGCAGGTTAATGGGGAAAGGGAATAGAACATTCAGAGAACCAGGCTTTTGTGTTTCCACAACCAGTAGCACAGTATCACAGCTTGTTTGAGTTTTTTTTTTTTTTTTACAACAAACATTATTTGCCGAAGTGAAAACCTAATTTTTCTAGACCTTTATCATTAGTAATAGTGCATACAGGTAAATATTTGACCATGTTAGATAACATTTCATACATTTTTAGAAACATCCTACATTCTGCCTTGAAATATTACTCTTGTAATATAATGTCAAGAAATGAACAATACCAGTGTTACGGTTTTTGCACAACAGCTCAGTGAAATTAAAACTGATGCCTCACTTTTCATTTTTGTAAACACTTTAACTATCCTTTAATTTTGCGTCACATAACCTCACAGTTGCGTTATCATGCCATATACTGAATCCGGCGTACAGAGGCTGAGTGAATGTGGTGCGGACTCTGTGGAGGAGCCTCATCGTGTCAGAGACGCTGTAGAAGGACAGAGTTCCTGCACTGGGATCCACATACACTGCTATCCTGGAGGGAACTGGACCTCTGAGATCAGTCTTGATGCTGTTGTGCCGGAAAGAGACAGAGGCAGAAAAACACTCCAGACTCCAGGAATGACTGTTGCATCCAAACATGCACTCTAGAGCCTGTCCTTTCCTGCTGATCTCTTTATTTGATACTGATATGGACACACCACCGCTCCACTCCACCTCCCAGTAACAGCGTCCACACACACTCTCCTTACACAACACCTGAGACCAGTAGTCGAATCTCTCTGGATGATCAGGGCATCTCTGTCGTGTCTCGCTGCGTGTCACTGATCTGTTCTTATCTGCCAGAGTAAAGGCAGGATGGGCCGTATTGGGATCCAGAGTCAGAGTCCTGAAATCTAAAATCAGTCAAATATCCACAGGTTAGCTGTTAATCTCATGATATGTAGTCAGTGTGTTAGACAAGTCTGTTTTCCTGTTCCCCTATCCTATAGGAGATATTTTACATATGAAACAGACACACTACACAACACTACACTACATGTACAGTGTTCAGTTACTAATATATCAAATTTAGATATTAAACAGAGATGTATAAATATCACCGATCAGTTACAGTATCAGTTAAATACTGGTCACATTTAGTGTGTGTGTGCATGTGTGTGTGTGTGTGTGTGTGTGTATGTGTTTTATACTTACACTGCCGAAAACCATTTCTGCTTTTCAGCTCTGGGACTAGTATCTGAAATAATCCTGCAGCTGTGGAAATACAATAAAAAACTAAATTTGAAACTAGCATCCTGCGGTGGTGTAGTGGTTAGCACTGTCGCCTTGCACCGCCAGGGTCCGGGTTCGATCCCCGGCCAGGCTCGATTCCCGTCTCTGTGTGCATGGAGTTTACATGTTCTCCCCGTGCTTGGTGGGTTTCCTCCGAGTACTCCGGTTTCCTCCCACATTCCAGGTTATGCTAATTGGCATTCCCAAATTGTCTGTAGTGTGTGAATGAGTGAGTGTGTGTGTCTGTGCCCTGCGATGGAATGGCATCCTGTCCAGGATGTACCCTGCCATGTGCCCCAAGTCTCCTGGGATAGGCTCTAGGCCCCCGTGACCCTGAATACAGGATTAAGCGATGATTAACGATGATGAGTGAAAAGTTATCAACTACATTTTTTTAATGGTTTTTAATGGCTAAGAATATTTTGAGGATTTATAATAATATTCCATTTACATAATTTGTCTGGTGAAGCTATCTTGATGTACTGTATAGTAGAGAAAATAATTATTTGATTCCATGCAGATTTTATAAGTTTGCCCACTTTCAAAGAAATTAAAGGATTCTTCCACTGGTAGGGTAGGTCTTTAACTTTTATACTGTTTTTGAAACACAATTAGGTCTTGCTGTACATAGTTCTTGCTGTTTGGTAGTGTTGATTGCAGTGTGATTATAGTGTTGACTGCAGTGTGATTTGTTCTCAGGTAATTAATCGAGAGTAGTTTCAGGCTTCCTTAAGGTGTGAATTGTGGGTAGGGCTTAGCTACATATATTGAAGGTGGATCTAGCTAAAACGTTAGTGTGCTTTAGTTTTCTATATTGGATTCTTCATCTTCTCCTCACTACACAACCCACCGAACCCTCCTGCCCCTTCCTCTCTGACTGCTGATGATTTTGCCACATTCTACAATGGGAAAATTGCAGCAATCCGCCAGTCCTTCGCTCCCAACCAAACTCCTACAGCAGAACCTCAGGACCCTCCCTTCCCTCCCATAGCAGAATTTTCCAATCTGTCATCTGATGAGATTCAGCAGATCATCTCATCATCTAACCCCACTACCTGTTCTTTAGACCCAATTCCTTCCACAATGCTCCAGGCATCTCACGAGACCTCTTTCCTTTCACCACAACCATCATCAACCATTCCATATCATCTGGTCATGTTCCTTCTCCTATTAAGAAGGCAAGGGTTATTTCCATCCTCAAGAAACTCTGCCTGGACCCATCAGAAATTAACAACTATCGCCGGTATCACGTCTCTCTTTTATTTCCAAAATTCTTGAAAGGACTGTTCATAACCAAATGTCTCTTTATCTCTCACAGAACAACCTTAATGATCCCAACCAATCTGTATTCAAAGTGGCACATTCCACAGAGACTGCCACGACATGCCCTTCTGTGAGTCACTGAGAAGCTCTATGCTGCTAGATCTGCTAGACTATCATCTGTCCTGATCCTCCTGGACCTGTCAGCTGTATTTGACACCGTGAACCACAAGATTCTATTATCTATTCTTACAAACCTTGGAATTTGTGGAACAGCATGGCAATGGTTTGCTTCTTACCTAGAAGATAGGTCGTATGAGGTGACATGGAGGGGATCTACATCTGCCCCAAGTAGACTCTCTCTACTTGTGTCCCGCAGGGCTCAGTACTTGGTCCTCTTCTGTTCTCCCTCTATACCTGGTCTCTTGGTAAGGTCATATCATCGCATGGATTTTCATACCATTGTTATGCAGATGACACTCAATTTATTCTCTCCTTTCCTCCCTCTGACACTCAGGTTTCCACTCGGAACTCAGCATGTCTGGCAGACATCTCATCCTGGATGGCAGCTCATCAGCTGAAGCTCAACCTGAGTAAAACATAACTGTTGTTCATTGCTGGTGACTCATCCCCAGGTCAAGACCTTGTGATATCCCTGAACAACAATCAAATCACTCCTTCAGCCATTGCCTGCAATCTTGGGGTAACCATGGACAATCAACTGTCATTTTCCCCACACATCGCTAACCTTACTCGCTCTTGTAGATTTCTTCTTTATAATATCAGAAGAATTCGCACAGTTGTTTCTTCACAGGCTACTCAGGTGCTTGTTCAGTCCATTGTTATTTCAAGACTGGACTCCTGTAACTCACTCCTGGCTGGCCTGCCTCTGTCCATGATTCATCCTCTACATCTGATCCAGAATGCAGCAGCATGTCCCGTTTTCAACCTTCACAAGTTCTGCCACACCACCCCACTCCTCTGTTCCCTGCACTGGCTTCCTGTAGCTGCCCGCATCAGATCGAGGGCGGCATTCATCCAGACTCTTTTCTGTTCTGGCACCCAGGTGGTTGAATGAACTTCCTCCTTCCTCTAGATGACTAACAACTGTTGTTATATGTGTATTAAATGTGTATAAAGGCCATTTCCACAAAATGATTCCCCAAAATCTCTACCTTCCATTCAAATGTCACCATCTTGGACAAGACCAAAGAGCTGTCAAATGATATTAGGGACACGATTGTAGAACTGAACAAGGCTGGAAAGGACTATAAGACCATCAGCAAGAAGCGTAGTGAGGAGACAACTGTTGGAGCAATTATTTGCGAATATAAAAAATGCAGTTTAACCATTAAGTGCTCTTCAGTCTGGATCTCCATGCAAGAGTTAAGCTCACAGGGTAAGGATGATCATAAGAAAAGTGAGGCATCAGCCCAGAACTCCACAGGAGGAGCTTGTGAAAGATCTCAACGCAGTTGGGAAAACAGGTCCAGCCACCATAGATCCTGCTGCTCTGCAAGTTCCCAGTCCTCGCTGTTTTTGAAGGAAGAAAAATGCTGACTATGACCCTAAGAACACCTACAGTCCAGCACGTAGCTAGAAACATTGTGCTTTGGGGCTGTTCCTCTGCTAAAGGTACAAGCAGACTTTGACAGGCCAATGGACAGTGACATGTCTTGTAAAAGAGAACCTCCTTCCCTCAGCCAGAATCCTGAAGATGAATCATGGATGGGTTTTCCACCATGACAATTACCCAAAACATACCGCCAAGGCAACAAAGGAGTGGCTCAAGTAGAAGAACATTAAGGTCATGGAGTGGCCCATGGAGACAGTCTCCAGATCTTAATCCTATAGAACATTTATGGAGGTAGCTAAGGAGGGAGAGTTGCCAAGAGACTGGCAAGAAATCTGTAAAGAAGAGTGGACCAAAAACCTCTTGAGATGTTTGCAAACCAACTACAGGAAACCTCTTATCTCTATGCTTGCCAACAAGGGTTTATCCACCAAATACTAAGTAATGTTTTGCTTGGGGATCTAATATAATTCTTATTTTGCTTATTAAAATGCAACTCAATTTATAACCTTTGTATCATGTGCTTTTTCTGGATTTTTGGTTGATATGTTGTCTCTATCCTTTATCTATGATAAAAATCCTTCATAAGTGGGCAAATTTACAACATCTGCAGAGGATCAAATAATTATTTTACTCACTGTAATGCATCTGCAATGCATTATGCTGATATTTTGTAATTGTATGCAGTCAATTCCAGTCTCTGTGTGCATGGAGTTTACATGTTCTCCCTGTGCTTGGTGGGTTTCCTCCGGGTACTCCGCTTTTCTCCCACAGTTCAAAAACTTGCAGATTAGTCTAATTGGTGTTCCCAAATTGCCCTTAGTGTGTGTGTGTGTGTGTGTCTGTGCCTGTGCCCTGCAATGAATTGCCACCCTGTGTACCCCGCCTCATGCACTAAGTCTTGAGATAGGCTCCTGGCCCCGTGCGACCCTAAATACAGGATAAAGCAGTATAGACAAAGGGGTGAGTGGGTGAGTATATGCAGTCTTCTTAAAGCCCATTTTAGTTTAAAGAGAGCTGTAGGGGTAAAATTTACAAGCTATATAAAAAAAAAAAAATCATATCAGAAACAGGTCTCTACACAAGGTTGGAAATGCTACACCCGTGTAAGATAATAAGACTTCAAAGTGAAAAATCTGCATTTTAAACATTGAAATTTCTCCCCTTCCATCTATTTCTTTAATCTACAATGGTTCTAATATGCTATTGTATGTCTCTGCTTCCTTTTCTAACACACCAATGTGATGCAGAACAAAAGTTTCCTTGTTTACCATGTGGATGAATTTTGTTGAATGCCTCTTCACAGATTTCCTCAACTTGTTTTTTCAGATCTGAGAGAGATTTCTTCATGCCATCAAATGAGAGATGTTGATTGACAGTGAAGCTGGGTGAGTCCACGCATCCAGGAGAAGCACAGCGAGACGGGAAACTCTACAGAAAAGAAACACAACATGTATATATGTATATGTAAGAAGGAGAAAAGTGAAGGAGAGGAACGAATGAATCTTAGATTGAATCAGACCAAAGATACTTGTGATTTCAGACAGCAACATTTACACATGGCACTCCTGAGCTGCCATTGATCCTAACCCACTCTGCTCTCTGGACCAGTCTGTCACATCCTGCTTCTAGTTGGAGATCTCGATGCATAGAGGCCTTTGGCTCTCTGCTCGCCCCATGTAGTCTGCTTGGGATGTATGTAGTGACTAAAGATTGTTCCACTTAACTCTAAATATAGTCTGATGACTTCTGACTGCAGATGCTCATTAGTTTAGGGCAGAAATTCCCACAAACAGTTTTGCACCTGAGCCTAACAACAACAGAAAGAGTGGAGACCATATCACCTAAACACCCCTCTTGTTACTGTATACTCAACTTCCAGACTCCTAACACACAGTATGAATGCAAAACTATCTGATATAAATGCTCTTATTGGAGATGGGTATAATGCTTGGAAAAATCTTGCAGCCCACTAGCAATGGTCTCGTGAACATATCACAAACATGGGGAACTGGCAAACTATCCCACAGACTAAAAACAAGCACAGTTATAGATCAGCTGAATCAAGATAAGTTTGCTCTAGAGGTAAACCGCTGGAAAGAGATCCTAAGAGGAATACTGCTATTGTGTACCATCTGGCAGAACATTATTTTTACATTTTGTGGACACACAGGGAAGTTATTTGAGGCTGGCAATTTTCTTGATCAAGTGGAATTGATAGCTCAGTTCGGCCCTGTTATGTGAAAACATCGGAAATCAGGCTAAGGAGGTCAGCGACACTTATTGTAGCAAGGATATTTAATAATAAACTTATCTCCGTTGCAGATGTACAAGTGTACAGGGTGGGCCAATTATATGGATCCACCTTAATAAAATGGGAATGGTTGGTGATATTAACGTCCTGTTTGTGGCACATTAGTATATGTGAGGGGGCAAACTTTTCAAGATGGGTGGTGACCATGGTGGCCATTTGGAAGTCGGCCATCTTGGATCCAACTTTTGTTTTTTCAATAGGAAGAGGGTCATGTGACACATCAAACTTATTGGGAATTTCACAAGAAAAACAATGGTGTGCTTGGTTTTAACGTAACTTTATTCTTTCATGAGTTATTTACAAGTTTCTGACCACTTATAAAATGTGTTCAATGTGCTGCCCATTGTGATGGATTGTCAATGCAACCCTCTTCTCCCACTCTTCACACACTGATAGCAACACCACAGGAGAAATGCCAGCACAGGCTTCCAGTATCCGTAGTTTCAGGTGCTGCACATTCGTATCTTCACACCATAGACAATTGCCTTCAGATGACCCCAAAGATAAAAGTCTAGGGGGTCAGATCGGGAGACCTTGGGGGCCATTCAACTGGCACGACGACCAATCCACTTTTCAGGAAACTGTTCATCTAGGAATGCTCGGACCTGACACCCATGTTCGACTAATGCCGCTCTCCAGTGACATGCGGCGAGTGCTACGCTGTGGGCTCTTGCTGAATGAAGCTAGGACAGCCACTGATGTTTCTTCATTAGTGACAGTTTTCATGCGTCCACATTTTGGCAAATCCAACACTGAACCAGTTTCACGAAACTTAGCAAGCAGTTTGCTGACTGTAGCATGGGCGATGGGTGGTCTCGTAGGGTGTCTTGCATAGAAATCTGCTGCAATGACCCGGTTACTGCGTTCACCAGATATCAACACAATTTCGATCCGCTCATCACGTGTTAACCTCTTCGACATGTCAATGGCTGTGAACAAAGAGAAACTTGTAAATAACTCATGGAAGAATATAGTTACGTTAAGACCAAGCACACCATTGTTTTTCTTGTGAAATTCCCAACAAGTTTGATGTGTCACATGACCCTCTTCCTATTGAAAAAACAAAAATTGGATCCAAGATGGGCGACTTCCAAATGGCCACCATGGTCACCACCCATCTTGAAAAGTTTGCCCCCTCACATATACTAATGTGCCACAAACAGGACGTTAATATCACCAACCATTCCCATTTTATTAAGGTGGATCCATAGAAATGGCCCACCCTGTACAACTGATGCAATTTGTCAAAGAGTAAAGAAATCCAAATATGATGCAGTAATTATGGACTGTACCCCAAACCTTAGTCACAATGCAGAAAAGTCATCTGTGACACTATGCTTTTTTTTTTTTTTTGGCCTGTTACAGTGACTGGGCCATTCTCAGTCAATAACCAGTTGATAGTGCCTTTGGAGTGATGGGTTGAAGCAGTTAACGCTGTTCGCTACCAGCTGCCTGAAGTATTGAATGGATCGACTGCTCTGATGAAGTACACTACAGAGAAAATGGATCTTCTTTCAATAGCTGAAAGCCGAGCCCTGTAGACGAAGAGGCATTTAGCAAGCATCAGTTAATTGTATGGCTTTCTCTATTTTACGGATATCATGAGAAGCATGAGAGAGGGAATGTCGCTCCAGCCTGAAGAAAAGAATTGCAAGATATTGATGCTGGTGATCTGAAGCTGGAGATCAAGAGGGCCATAAGATCATTTCCCAGAAATATTTCAACACCATCTGAGACACTTGATCACATGTATAAGAAGAATATTCTGGACATCTATATAAATTTGAGTATAGGAAGATTCTTCTGGGATGACGAGTGAAGAAAAGGTAGAACTGAATGCAGAGGACTCCACACACATGTTCGCACTGAGGCCCCAAATTGCTCGGCTTGCTTGTCGGGGACAAACTAATAATTAGAATTTATAGATGGTTCCTCACACTCTTCAAACTCCTTTCCCTAATTAGATTCTATAAAGCGGCATCATGACAATGACCATTATTAAAAGTGGTAAATAAAAAAATGTTGAATTGAATAGAATGGAATTATTGTTGCTGAAATGAGCTTTTAAAAGAAAACTTTGTGAGGAACAGCGCCCTCTGTAGGTCAGACAGTGAGTGTTACCTGGAGGAAGTGGACGTGATCGTGTGTGTGTGAAAGCTGCTCCAGCTCAGTGACTCTCCTCTTAAGATCAGCAATCTCCTGCTCCAGTTGCTTCAGGAGTCGTTCAGCTCGACCCAGTTCAGCTTTCTCCTGAGCTCTGATCAGCTCCGTCACCTCCGAGTGTCTTTTCTTTATGAAGCTGATCAGCTTAATAAAGATCCTCTCATTCTCATATACTGCTACCTGTGAACGCACCTGTTGGGATGAACACGCAAAAAAGAAAAAACTGTTAATGAAGGCACTCTCTCTCTCTCTCTCTCTCTCTCTCTCTCTCTCTCTTTCTGTGTATGTGTATGTGTGTATGTGTGTGTATGTGTGTGCATGATTAGGAGAATCTCTCTGTTGACTTCTCACCTTAATAGTGTCCAAAGTCTGTTTCAGCTCCTGCACCTTGTTCTGCCTCTCCTGGATCTTCTGCTCGGATTTCATCTGCTGCTGCTTTAGTTCATTCTGAGACCAAGAAAGTGCATTATTCTGGAGCTCAGTGGGTCAATTATTATTACTATGATATTATGATTATTATTGTTTTTATTGTAGTATCCTCTTGCACTCAGAACTCCATCGCAGTTCTATTTGAACTCTTCCTGCCTTTTAGTGTTACGCAATCACATTTCACATAACTTAATATCCATAATATCATCAGAAGATCCAGGAAATCAGGGGAAATCTCTGCACATGAGTGGCAAGGCCTGAAAACCAACACTGAATGGCCATGACCTTCGAACCCTCAGATGGTATTACATTAAAAACAGACATCATTCTATAAAGGATATTACAACTTGGGCTCAGGAACACCTTGGAAAACCACTGGCAGTTAACCTAGTTCACCACAACATCTACAAGTGCGATTAAAACTGTACCATGCAAAGCACAGGCCATACATCAACACCACCCAGAAACACAGGCTTCTCTGGGCCTGAGCTCATCTGAGATGGACTGATGCAAAGTGGAAAAGTGTGCTGTGGTCTGACGAGTCCACATTTCTGGAATCTGTGGACATTACGTCCTCTGGTCTAAAGAGTAAAAGGAGCCTCCAGGTTCAACATCCAGCATCTGTGATGGTTTGGGGGTGTGTAAGTGTCCATGGCATGTGTAACTTTCACATCTAAAGGCACCATCGATGCTGAAAGGTACGTAGAGGTTTTGGAGCAAAATATGCTGCCATCCACAACAATGTCTTTTCCAGGGACGTCTCTGCTTATTTTAGCAAGACAGTGCCAAGGCACATTCCGCACATGTTACAACAGCGTGGCTTAGCAGTAAAACGGGTACGGGTATAGACTGGCCTGCCTGCAGTCCAGACCTGTCTCCCATTGAAAAGGTGAAAATACGACAATGCAGAGCCCAGCCTGTTGACCAAATGAGGTGATACATCAAGCAAGAACGGGAAGGAATTCCATCTGCAAAGCTTCAATAATTAGTTTCCCCAGTTCCCAAACACAAATTAAGTGATGTAACACTTAAGGAAAATAGCCCAGTCCCAGCTCTTATGGAATGTGTTGCAGGCATCAAATTCAAAATGGGTGAATATTTCCCAAGAAACCATCAAGTTTATCGTTTTAAACATTGTATATTTCGTCTTTGTTGTCTGTTCAATGGGATAACAACAAGGATTTTCGCCCTGTTTTTATTTTCGTTTTACACAATGTCCCAACCTTATTGGAATTAGGGTTGTACTTTTGTTTAAAGCTTACTGATTATCGTTAATGAGTTAATTATTGCAATGAAAAAAAAATCCCAGTTCTCACCTGTTTTTCATTTCTTTCTGCTTTAGTTGAAACTGTGTCATGGCCTTTATGGTCGTCCATCGTACACAAGTAACAGATGAAGCTTCGGTCAGTACGACAGTAGATCTCGATCGGTTTGTCATGCAGAGAGCAGATCTTCTCTTGGAGCTCTGCACAGGCTTCCACTAACTTGTGCTTCTTAAAGGCAGGAGACTGATAGTGAGGTTGAAGATGATCTTCGCAATAAGACGCCTGACACACCAGGCAAGAATTAACGGCTTTGCGCTTTTTCCCAATGCAGGAATCACACTTTACATCTCCAGGATCAGCATAACAGTGAGGAGCAGAAGCAGCTTGGAGTTCAGCCTTCTTTTGTTTCTCCACCATTTCGGCCAGCATGTTGTTCCTGCGTAGATCAGGTCTTGGAGTAAAAGTCTCTCTACACTGAGGACAGCTGTAGACACCCTTCACATCCTCTTGATCCCAGAAGCCATTAATACACACCTTACAGTAGTTGTGGCCACAGGGAGTAGTCACCGGATCCTTCAGAAGGTCCAGACACACTGCACAACTGAATTAATCATGTTTTTCTGAGATACTGGCTTCTGCCATTTTCCTGCACTCATACACACTCACTCAAAATGCAAACTTGAACTAAGTTTCATTTTCTTGGAAAAGAGCTTGATAGATAGGTGTGGCTTTAAAGAGACATTTCAGGATTTAAAAACTACATGTCGAGAATTTGCGTAACTAGCCGTCTGTGTGATTTATGATAATATTCTTATTAATTCAAATGTGTATTTTTTAAAAATATATTTGATGCCTGACTATATTCTGCATATTTAAACGTATTTTAGTCATAACAGGGAAGCAGCTGTGTAAAGGCATAAACGAACAAAACATGTTGAGACAAGTAAAAGCAAAAGAGAGACAGCTACTGTAGATTAGACTCAGCATGGAAGCTGGAACATTATATAATGATCTTTTATTACTGCTTGATCACTGAAATAAGGCCACAAACCAAACACACAAAGACGTGTGTGAACTGGATCTTGTAGCAGAAAACAATACAGTGGAACCTCGGATTGCGAGTAACGTGGTTTACGAGTGTTCCGCAAAGCGAGCAAAGATTTTTAATACATTTTTAATCGGAAACCGAGCAAGTCTTAGTTTACGAGCACCGAGTATCATGTATCGCACATGCGACTCTTATTTTGACACCGAGCGGGGATTCTTTTCAAAGGTAAGGTGCTGGTTCATTTGTTATTTTTAATTTTTTACTTTACAGCAGTGATTTATTAGAGAGATTTCTTTTTTTCCTGTTAAAACAGTGTTTGCATTGTGTATGTTAGTTGTGAAACTTAAAAAGCGAGGTGTGGGAGGGAGGAGGAGTTTTATTTTATTTCATAGGAGGAGGCTAATTCAACACACACAAGTACAAATACACGGCGTCTGCGCGCACACCAGAAACACTGATCTGTCTGGATTTATTTTTACTTTTTAAGTGCAGGTTAATTTGTTTTATTTTTACTTCACATGTTGTATTAATTATTTTTATATATTTATTGGTTAACGAGTGTATTTGGAATACGAGCGCGCTTCTGGAACGAATTATGCTCGTAATCCAAGGTTCCACTGTATATTCATTTACATTTTTTCTTTAGAAAGGCCATATGTGAGAAGGTGTAAATGATCATGAATAAAGCTGTAATTCATACGAGAGAAGACAAAGACCTGCATGATAAGCCTTCAGGTATGTGACAGAGGGAAGTAGTACAATAAGATTATTTAAGGACAAAAGAGACACTTATTTTGTTCGTAGTTTATTTAGAATATAGCTAACTGACAGGAAAAATAAATCAGACAAAAAAGTTAACTCTTACTCTCTATACCCAACTTACTTTCAGTGCAAAGAAAATGTCAAGGATCGAGTAGAGAGGGACACAGACGATCTTATACACATTTATACACTTATAGCATAAATATGACCATGCAAACAGACATTCAGGGTAAAACAGTGCAAACAGGAACAGTGCACGATGAAGAAAGGGTGTTAAGCTTGTAAAAGCCCACTATTACACCTGTTATGACCCTGTGTGTGTGTGTTTTCATCTTTATGTTACAGTCTGGAACGAGCTGGCCGTGACACACCCCATACAAAGTCATACATCTTTGTCCCTCTCTTGAAAAGCGGTTCCTATTTAACTGAAGACACAGACACCAGTTGTGTTCAGGTCCATGTGCCGGCAGAAATCGCAGAGTCTGTGGAATGACAATGGCTGTGTTTTTCGTGACATAGTAATGGTTAGTAAAACGTATGTATCTTGCCAGTTTGTTTGTATTTGCTCTCTATCAAACAGGTGGTGATCATTTTCACTGTCACAGCTGTTTATGAAATAAAAGGGAAAAAAACACAACATAAGACATTGTACAGTAATTTTATTGTTACCATGTTAGCAATCACTATTGACCATAGCTTTTGTACTGTTATACAGTGGAACCTCAGATTGCGATTAACCCGCACTTATCTGTCGGGATTTATTCGTACTTTTTTTTTAAAGGCAAAGTGCAGATTAATTTGTTTTATTTTCATTTTATAGATTGTATTAATTATTTTTATGTATTTAATTTTTGGGGCTGTGGAACGAATAATTTGAGTTTTCATTGTTTCTTATGGGAAATTGTGATTTGGTTTACGAGTGTTTTGGAACACGAGTCCACTGCCGGAACCAATACAAGGTTCCACTGTACTAATTTAGTTTATTAAGTGTTATAGAAAAATATACATTACCCACAATGCAGTTTGTTCACCACCTGATAGCAGTGCAGTGGGCGTTTAACATTGCATGATCCTTGTCTAAAGAGAGTGATGCAGCATCACTTTAGTTCTTTAGTCTGTGAGGGTTTTTCATCTTCCTAGCTGGACGCTCTGCCCAAACAAATCAGCTTCAAAGTGTTACAGTATGCTCAAACCGCTGTAAATGTCAACTGCATGTCAAACCAAGTTTTAAAAAGTCACATCTGAACTTCATTACAACATGCAGCCGCATCTGAAAGCACTGGAACAGCAAGGCTAGTTCATTGCTAGCTCTGATATACACTGATGGCATTTGGGGCAGCACAATGATGTAATGGTTTCCACTGTGGCCTCCAAGGTTGGGGTTCAATTCTCACCTGACATCTATGTTATATGGAGTTTGAATGTTCTCCCTGTGCTTGGTGAGTTTCCTCCAGGTACTTCAGTTTCCTCTTACAGTATGAAGTAATGCAAGTTTGTGTTAGTTTAGAAGTGATAGCAAGTAAAAGCTTGGGGACAGCAATCACATGCACCATCCTTGAACAAAGTGCAGGTTTCTTGGAAAACAAACAAACAAACACACATCCATGGTATGGCATGCACCAAGACTGGGATTTAGTTACATTTCTAAACGGACTTAAAAAATCATTTGCCCTTGCCACACAAAACTGTGCTGAATAGTTTAGAACCTGTAACTGTGGGATCATAGAGGAACTGCAGAATTTAAGCACAAACATAAATTAATGAATATGTTTAAAAATATATTTTGGAGTTCTGGTAGTGATAGATAAATTGCCCCGCAAAAGAATTTTGATACATAATTTGATCAATTTCACCCATATATTGTACATATGCATATGTAGCAAAAATTTGTGCACCTGTGTAAAGTTCATTGATTGTGGTTTAAAGACGTTTATTTAACTCTTCCTTACTATTAACACTTATCACTGTTAATAACTAAACATTTACTTCACTTTACTTCGTCTTTCCATATTGAAATGTTGTTTTGTATCCTTTAACTGACTGAAGCTAATTAAATAATGAGTTAAATACTCTAATGAGTGCGTCAAAGTTTTATGGTCTTAAAAAATTTATTCCCGGTTCTCACCTCTTTTTCAGTTCTTTCTGCTCTACATGGAACTGTTTCATGACTTTTATGGTCATCCATCGTACACAAGTAACAGATGAAGCTTTGGTCAGTACGACAGTAGATCTCGAGCGGTTTGTCATGCTGAGAGCAGAGGAAGGAAGAATGGATTCCACTAAATACCAGCATATTCTGGAAGCAAATATCACACCATCTGTAAAAAAGCTGAAAAGAGGATAGCTTCTACAACAGGACAATGATCCTAAACATACCTAGAAATCCACTATGGAATACTACAAGAGACACAAGCTGAAGGTTTTGGAATGGCCACGTTCCAGAACATTTTTGGGTGGTTGTTTTTTTTTTGTCTGTTGCCATTTTTCTTTATTTCAGGTTTCTTAGTGGTCCCATCCATTGTTTGCTGCTTCTGATTGGTTGGCTTAAGTTCCATTATATCACCCAACTCCATCATTCCACTCTTCTGATTGGCTGCTGAACATATTAGTACTTCAACCAATCTTCATCCACCAGCTGGCTTTTAAGAAGAACATTAAGAACCTGTTTCAGAAATTAGAGGCAGTCTTGAGACTCACTTTGTTTGGGCTACACTTTGTTTGAGAGACTGGTTCAGGGAAGTATACATTTCAACATGTAGGTACCTTACTGTCTAGAGATACACTAGGAAAGAGGGTGCGTGCCAACCTATGTATCCCTTTTGGTTTAGGTAGTGTAGCCAGTTAGGGTGTTGTTGCTTATCAGATTTATTTATTTATTTTTAGAGGAGATTAGCTGGGGGGGATTGTGACTAGTTAGCCTGGTTTATATTCAGCCGTACCTATTGCCAGTCTTTCTATTAGTGCATGACTTTAAACAATTCTTTTCATTTCTAAACATTTCACTTGGTACAACTTCTTTTGTTCCTTATGTAAATAAACATCCTTTGTTAACAAAGTATTTGGTTTGTCATCACTTTGTTTCCTACCCGTGCTAGGAATTCAACTTGCCAATGTCTCTCAAATTTAAGTGTGCGACCCATATAACCCTAGACCACCAAGGGTCGTAACACCATCACAGTCCCCTGATTTAAACATCATTGAAAATTTGTGGACAGATCTTAAAAGAGCTGTTCATGCAAGACGACCAAAGAATATTACAGAACTAGCTGGCTATAAAAAGCGTTTGCAAGCTGTGATATCTGGCAGAGGAGGCGTTACTAAATACTTATTATGTAGGGTGCCCAAACTTTTGCACAATGACACAATAATGTTTTGTTTTTTTTAGCTTTGTTCAATTTATGACATGAAATGTAACTATGCACCAATGTTTGCTGAAAATATTGTACTTTTTTTCCATTTCCCGGAGAGACTGTGTTAACACCTTTTCAATAATAATAAAAAAAAGTGATATGATATTTATCAAGGGGTGTCCAAACTTTTGCATAGACTGTACATATGTGTGTATATATATACATATATACATTCACACACAAAAAAATAATGATTCAAAAGTGCTGTCTTTCAAATTCAATTGTGGGGAACATATTTTCCTGGCCCTCCCTACTGGCTGTGGAAATATCAGGGATGTCTGAAACTGACTCAGAGGTATGTGTGCTTAGGTCATACAATGAGATGTTTTTTTTTTCTTTTTAAACACTGTAATTTAAACAATAGACTCCGTGAAATCAAGTCACCCAGTTAACATATGTAATAAATTTTAAGCTTTCATACTTTGAGAAATTAAAAAAAAGAAT
>QNUK01002270.1:0-15000 GCA_013621035.1 Clarias magur | reverse complement strand
CAACGGTGTGTGAGCGAGCAGTTCGAAAACGTGGTTCGGAGGAAACACATGATAGTCTTCGGCCCTCCTGACTGAGTAGTAGTAGTAGCC
The DNA here is from genome assembly GCA_013621035.1 of Clarias magur. Taxonomy (NCBI): domain Eukaryota; kingdom Metazoa; phylum Chordata; class Actinopteri; order Siluriformes; family Clariidae; genus Clarias; species Clarias magur. Next base: position 14,910 of record QNUK01002270.1, on the reverse strand, counting down.
TTAATGTGGGAGCCCCCTAGTGACGGGGAGGAATTGGACACGACTAAATTAGGGAGAAAATCTGCAAAAAATACAAAAAAAGAAAGAATTATGTACTCTTTACTACATTCAATTCACAAATTGCTATGGTGTAATAATAATAATAGTAGTAATAACTACCTGTTATGACAAAAAAAAAAAAAAACTTTATGGGGTTTATGATGCCACCACTGCTTATTTTCCTATAACCTGATATGGTTTATTTCTTTAATTAACATGTGGGTACTAGTTTAATACTAGTTCACCTGTAAAATGTTGGAAAGGAAACGACTGCACACTGAAATGCTTACGTTTGTTTAGCTGCTGGTTTTTGGGATTACAGCATACCTGATGTTGTATATTACAGAGAGCCTTTAATGCCACCATGGACAATGGAATTTTTGCGATCTTTGCGAATTTTTGCGATCTTTTATTGAACTGATGGGGCAGTTGGACCTCTCTGTACAGTCTTCTCCAGGACTCAAACGGTGGTGGCCAATCCAATGCACCAATGCAACGAGGACCATTTTTTACTATTTGAATCTGGGAATATGTCCGGGTGGGGGGTGATGGGGAATGGCAAACATAACACTGCCTCCAGAGTCTTGTACAGTGGCCACTATGCGTATGTGTTTCCCTTCTTACCCTGATGCACCAATAATTTTGGAATAGTATCAATCTGGATTCAACAGACCACATGACCTTTTTCCATTGCTCTAAAGTCCCATCTTTATTCATTCTACCAAACTGAAGACGTTTTTTTTCTGATGAGCTTTTCTAACAGGTTTTTCTCATTGCCACACAGTTGTTTAGTCCAAATCTTGTTAGTTCTCATTACATTTTGTGTGTGGAATTTTTTTATTATGCAACATTTATCTCTGATTAGATGTGTTTTTTTCCCCTGCACATTTATTTCACACTGTGCTTCTTTCCTTAGCTTGATGCAGGCCAATAATACATTCCTTCTCAAACACAGGAACATCTTTTTCACAATCAAATCACAGGGTACATCATATAACATGGCTCTTTCCTTTAAAAGCAACCATGCATTTTTGTCCAGGCAGAATAATCTTATATGCCCCAAAACCAAGCAAAAAAACAAACAAAAAAAAAACAATTTTTTTTCCAGTATCATACCCTTGCTTTTGTTACAGTGATTTACTGTATATCAGAGTAAGCTGTCTTTAAACAAACACACACACACACACACACACACACACACACACACACACACACACACACACACACACACACACACACACACAAAAGCATGTGTCAAATCAGACTCTGCTTTCTGAACTGCTGATGTCAGCTCTATGTGCTGCTTAGCCTAATATGAGCCAGCGTGACTTGTACAGGCGCCAGATGAAAGTGCATTAGAGCTTCTTTCGAGCCTAGTCGTCACTGCTACATGATTACTGTTAGGGAATCATTACAAACCGCAGGTACGCTTAATGCCATGTTGTGGAGTGTTATGTATAAAGAGCATGCTGCTACTTGTATTACTGGAGATTATTTGCTAGCTGTGGCTAAATTCCTAGATATTACAGTGCACCTGTTCCATGGACTTAGGGGTAAATATAATGAAAGAGCATTGATATTAAATAATATATTGCACTTCATGTGAAGGGTCGGGGCCTTCAGAACACATTCATAAACCTTGAATAAAACTTTTATCAAGCAGTAATGGAGGATTCAAGGTTTTCAAGATTGTTGCCCACAATTCTTTTGTGCTAATTTTCTTTTTAGGAACTGGACCTAATTGAAGGTTTCTTTACTGAGGTTCATCTGCTAAATTTACATACCAGTTCTATTCATTAAACCCATATATAGGTTTAAGAAGAAAAAAAATGTACTGGTGCTTATGGAGTTTCGTAAGAGGTTTAAGTAAATTGTCTTTACAGCTAAATACCCACAAATATTGTGGCTTATTTAATGTTTAAATGTTTCAATGTTATACCTGGGTATCAATGTTTGATGTTTGTCTTTACCATTTGTTGAAATTATAAGTAATTTATTCCTAAATAAATTCAATAAATTGGCAGAAATGGGCCAGGCACATTTGAAATACACAACCAAGGCCAAATATTTTGAGAACGACACAAATATAAATTTTCACAAAGTGAGTTTATGCAAAGAGTCAATACAGTATTTGCGGGGTTGACCCTTCTTTTTAAAGAACTTTTCAATTCACCCTGGCATGCTGTCAATCAACTTCTGGCCCACATCCTGACTGATGGCAGCCCATTCTTGCATAAGCAATGCTTGTAGTTTGTCAGAATTTGTCGTGTTTTGTTTGCTTCACCACAAGCTCTCAATGGGATTAAGATTTGGAGAGTTTCCTGGCCATGGACCCAAAATTTCAATGCTTTTTTCAATGCTTAGTTATCACTTTTGGCTTATGGCAAGGTGCTCCACAATGCTGGAAAAGTTATTGTTCGTCACAAAACTGTTGGATGGATGGGAAAATTTGCTCTCAGAATATGTTTTTGTACCATTCTTTATTCATGGCTGCATTCTTAGGCAAAATTGTGAGTAAGCCCACTCCCTTGGTTGAGACTCACACATATGAATGGTCTCATGATGCTTTACTATTGGCATCACACAAGACTGATTTCACAGAGTGCTCTAATTAAAATGTCACCTACTGTATGATAAAAACCATCTTACGTTAACATCTAGAAATGAACAAGGAAGTTTCTGATGGTGACTTGGCTTTGCTCAGAGAGTCAGAGTATTCACCTCCAAGATGCCTCATTGCCTTCTTTTTTCTAAAACAAACAAACTTTATGATCAGTTAGTTCTCCTTAGATCAGTTATATTCCTTACCATATATGGTTAATATGTTTGAGCTGCCACTCAAAGAGTCAATTCATTTGGATTTCCTACCAGGTTTAATTTTCTGCAAACCCATATTAATAACCATGAACTTATTTATAAGAAATGGTCTTAAAACAAACAAAACAAACATTACACACCTATGGCAAATGACCTAATGCAAGCAATAACTAACAGTAATCACAAAAATATTATGGTGTTATACTATTATTATAATAAACTAAAATTATACTAAATATTATATGTTGTACATCAGCTCTTTTCAGACATCAAACAGCACCCTTTCCATCATTTTTCCTTAAATTTTAGGGCTCAACCCATAAATAAAATCTATCCAGAAATCATACTAGGTTCGCTACAGTAAATTATATAGATCACTTTCAACCCAAATCTGAACGGCAAGGAAAATTTATGGCTAGCCACACACAATTAGAAATGCTGCCTTTATGTTACATAGTATGTAAAAGAGCCAACCTGTCATAGCAGTCTAGAAAATGATGCTGCAAAGCTGCAAGTTGTGTTGCCAGATTGTGTTGGCTAATTTCTATCCTTTCGGGGTGGAAAATATGTCTTGTGTCTGTAATAAAAAAATTATACTGTTTTAAATCTCTGTAATGTTAAAATTGGGCTCATCTTAAAAGAGCAATCCTTACTGAGAAAGCACAAAGCTCATTGAGTACACAGTCTTAAGGACTGAAAAAGCTGAAAAAGAATGACGCCAAATAAGGACAGCTGAATGTGTAACATCAGGACACTTTACAAGATAAGATAGGTGGACTTAAAATGCACAGAACATTGGGAGATATGCGAAATACGAAGTGAGCTTCAGTTTGGTGTCATTTCAGTTTAATCAGCAGGACTCCACTTTTGGTTTTTACTGTAATGATTAAAAAATATAGGTAATGTAAACCATATGAACTAATTATTTTCTTCACCTGTTCCCAATCCAGTAAATCATATGCACCTGGGTAAAGCACATACTGTACTTCCCATCTCATTTGATTCCAGGTTGATATTATATAAAATATGTCTGGAAGGTTTGTCAATATGTCTTGGCAAAAGACAAATTAATAACCTGTCAGATAAAGATAAAGAATGACAGGCCGCAATAATAAATACATAATAATAATAATAATAAATATGAATACAAAAATATATAATACATTTATTTACTCTTCTTCTTGCATTAGATTGTAACACCTGTGCCACTGCAGTTCTGGGGAAAAAGATCTAGCTCGCCGGATTACTGAGCCGGCGCTTTGTCCCCACCTAGAGTGTCTACGTGTGTATTGTTTTCACCTTAAACACCAAATTAACTGCACCAGTGTTCCTTTGTGTGTCTTACTATTTATATACTTTACACTGTATGTAAAGATACTATTTAAAAATTGGTTGTTTGTGTAACAACGTCAGCAGCGATCTCGTTTCCTCTCTCGTTTGTTCCAACCACTCAGCATTCAGCATCAGCAGTATACGAATCATCTTCACCGGTTTTCCACTGGATCATGCCTTAAGTTAGATGCTTTTCATGCTTGAATATTTCATAGGTCACTGGGTGACTTAACAAACAAAAAAGAAACAGGTCAGGTACAGGGTCTGGACTGAAAATGAGAACCAGAAACCTGCCAAGCATGAATGCCAAAAAAAAAGTCCTTCAGAAAATCCTGGAGAACTACTATTCATATAAAAGTTGATTTTTTAAAAAGTGCACAAAAATCTGTCTCTTTGAAAGGAAAAAAATATGAATAAATCTCAACAATGCTCGAGACTTGCATAGTAGTGTATAATTTTTTTCTACATGTTCCTTTAGATGCTTCAACCTGTGACTATAGATGCTATGAACTTCCTGCATGCTCATTTTTGTACATGTGCCGTGGATCCAGCATCTAGTAAAGCATCTTTTTCTGTAGTTTACTGTGCAGGGATGGATTTCACCATTTTAGTGGATTTTCTTTCACCCCAAATAGGAGCTTTTACATGTGCTGCAGTATTGACAGCTCAAAGCCGTCTACCTCAAGAGTAAACAAAGAATTTGTTATGGATTTCTACTCTATGATTTATTATGAAGAGGCACAAACCATCTACTGTAGAAACTGCTGCCATCTACTGTTGAATAACTTAAGAAATGTTATATGTTAAACTTCCACCATGGATGAAATTTTTCACCTAGGATCTCAAACATGGCCTTACTTAACTCAGCTCACACACTTCACGGCGCTCTCCCAATGATTTTCTATCATCTGAACAACTCACAAATTCATCATCAAACTTAAGAAAGACCCATAAGATTGGTGAGGCATTTTATATAATCTGCAAACCTTTTATTTACTTGTTCCTTTTTAATTTTCCCTTATTTATGTTTAGTCAATAGATCATCTATAGTCTATCAAATTTTTCCTCATCCTGTCACTTTCAAATTCATTGAAAGGGAGTCTATTGGTGCATGTTGTGGAACGGTGCTGAAAAATAGTGATAGAGAATTCACATGTTGGGAATTAAAGGTTAATATCATAGTCTATGTCTTCAGGTAACGAAAATGAAAAAAAAAAATGTAAACTATAATGTACAAACCAAGACACTAATTGTATTAAAGCTTTAAAGCTCAGAGAATTTTCACCATTATTTGTTTTGCAGTTTTATTTTTCATTCTTTCTTTTTTTAATGAACATATGTGTAAAGGGTGCTGTACGTGGGTAGAAGAAGAGGCATATCTGCAGAGGTGACGTGCGGGTGAAAGTCTTTTGATGAGTACAAACACAAGGGAAACAGAACGGGAACTTAACCAGGAGATAAACAACACATGACAGACCAAACAGGAGACAAACCATATGTGACAGACTAGGAGATAACATGAGGCTAGGGGCTACACAAAGGCTAGGGCTAACAAAGGGCTAGGAGCTAACAAAAGGTCTAGGAGCTAACAAAAGGGCTAGGAAAAACATGGAGCTAGGAAAATATACATAGGACTAGGAGAATAAACAGAACTTCACAGGGAAACAAACAAACCACTTAACTTGAGACAGTAAAAAACAAAATGAACAGCAACCCAAATCAAACAGATGCAAGACCTAGACTGGTGAAACTCAAGAACATTTATAATCAAACTAATGAGCAACCTCGGTTCAGGTGAGCGCTCCCATCACCTGACCGAGGTACATTCTGGGACATGGACTTTTACACTGAAAAAAAAAAGGCTTTGGCGCCCTCTAGGGGTTATCCCTGACAATATGGCTCTGGGGAGGCCTGTGGCTTAGTGGTTAGCACTGTCGTCTTGCACCTTCAGGGTCCAGGTTCGAATCTCAGCCAGGTTCAATTCCAGGCTCTGTGTACAGTACATACACCCATATTACAAATTTTTTACAGTAACACGCACACACATTAGCCCTGCATAGTGTGTGATATGTGCAGGTTGTGCGGTGCAACCGGGAGGCGATGGCTTTTTCGAGGTCTTAACACACTCAAATAACACACAGTTTTATCGCCCGGGGTGGCGATGGCACAGGGTGCTTGGGCCCGTCATCGATGCTTGCAATTATATTTAGGGCCCAAGCACTATGACATCAGCCCTATGTCGTCATAGTGTGTGAAGGGCCCCTTGTTCCCTTTCAAAAGCTACACTCGATGCTGCGTAAAAACGCTATGGGAACATCCCTTTGTTGCCCGATTGTGAAGCCTGTGCATGTCAAAAATTAATATAGACAAATTAATAACCTGTCAGATAAAGATAAAGAATGACAGGCCGCAATAATAAATACATAATAATAATAATAATAAATATGAATACAAAAATATATAATACATTTATTTACTCTTCTTCTTGCATTACATTGTAACACCTGTGCCACTGCAGTTCTGGGGAAAAAGATCTAGCTCGCCGGATTACTGAGCCGGCGCTTTGTCCCCACCTAGAGTGTCTACGTGTGTATTGTTTTCACCTTAAACACCAAATTAACTGCACCAGTGTTCCTTTGTGTGTCTTACTATTTATTCCGGTCGAACCCGTAGCCCCTCGCCTGTTCACAGTTGTACACTGTATGTTTTCCACGCGTTTCTGTTTTTCTAGTGTTTGTGTCTATGTTCATTTCTTCCCAGGACTATTCAGTGGCTGCAGGCGTGGGCTCCGTTTTCAAGGACAGCTGCCATCGCCAAAGTCGAGGCTGAGAGTCTATCGGCCGGCTCCGAGGGCGACGGCCGCTTTTGTGTTTTATTTATGTTTCATTTGGCCCACCTGCAGACCCAGCCTGGTGAATCCGTGGTCTCATTTTTTGGTTTTGTTTTGAACTCTTACGTGTGACTTTATTTGTGAAAAATTGAGAAAAGAAAAGTAAAGAAAATAAACAGTAATACTATGGAACCTGCATCTGCGTCCGCCTCCTCGTTCCAAGACATGACATACATAGGAAGTTTAATGAATGATAATGAACTTATTATGAATGTAGGCATCCTAAATAATGTGTTATGTCATAATACAGTATACAGTACATTGATATTACAGAACATTCATGTTCTTTAACTAAAACGAAAATTTTAAATTAACAAAATATTAACCATAGAATTAACAATCCACGTTTGTTGTGGTTAATTGAAGATGAATGGCTTTACTATTGTTTTTAATTTTAACTTGTGAAATCTGCATTATATCATGCAGTTCAATTCATGCTACTGTGCACATACTGTCTTTTTTTTATTACTCCATGATGGTGTATTTACTTAATGTTTAAACAAATCTTAATAAATGTGGATTCGTTTGGAATTATTTGTTAACATTATTTATACATTACTTATGCTGAAGGTGATGATTTGTAATGGCAACTAAAGCATTTATTATCGTAATATATGTAATTATCGTAATCATTATTATCGTCATAATTGTTCCCTTAATTCTCACTTAGAAATAGTAACAATCAGCGTGTAACATCAAATTGTGTGTTTTTATTCTAAGCTGACCTTTTCTTTGGTTCTTGTAACTATTTTTAATTCAAATGGGAATAATAAGATCAAATGTTCTACTGTGACAGGATGTAAAACATTTATCGAAAGATACTATTTAAAAATTGGTTGTTTGTGTAACAACGTCAGCAGCGATCTCGTTTCCTCTCTCGTTTGTTCCAACCACTCAGCATTCAGCATCAGCAGTATACGAATCATTTTCACCGGTTTTCCACTGGATCATGCCTTAAGTTAGATGCTTTTCATGCTTGAATATTTCATAGGTCACTGGGTGGCTTAACAAACAAAAAAGAAACAGGTCAGGTACAGGGACTGGACTGAAAATGAGAGTCAGAAACCTGCCAAGCATGAATGCCAAAAAAAAAGTCCTTCAGAAAATCCTGGAGAACTACTATTCATATAAAAGTTGATTTTGAAAAAAGTGCACAAAAATCTGTCTCTTTGAAAGGAAAAAAATATGAATAAATCTCAACAATGCTCGAGACTTGCATAGTAGTGTATCATTTTTTTCTACATGTTCCTTTAGATGCTTCAACCTGTGACTATAGATGCTATGAACCTCCTGCGTGCTCATTTTTGTACATGTGCCGTGGATCCAGCATCTAGTAAAGCATCTTTTTCTGTAGTTTACTGTGCAGGGATGGATTTCACCATTTTAGTGGATTTTCTTTCACCCCAAATGGGAGCTTTTACATGCGCTGCAGTATTGACAGCTCAAAGCCGTCTACCTCAAGAGTAAATAAGGAATTTGTTATGGATTTCTACTCTATGATTTATTATGAAGAGGCACAAACCATCTACTGTAGAAACTGCTGCCATCTACTGTTGAATAACTTAAGAAATGTTATATGTTAAACTTCCACCATGGATGAAATTTTTCACCTACGATCTCAAACATGGCCGTACTTAACACAGCTCACACACTTCACGGCGCTCTCCCAATGATTTTCTACCGTCTGAACAACTCACAAATTCATCATCAAACTTAAGAAAGACCCATAAGATTGGTGAGGCATTTTATATAATCTGCAAACCTTTTATTTACTTGTTCCTTTTTAATTTTCCCTTATTTATGTTTAGTTAATAGATCATCTATAGTCTATCAAATTTTTCCTCATCCTGTCACTTTCAAATTCATTGAAAGGGAGTCTATTGGTGCATGTTGTGGAACGATGCTGAAAGGTAGTGATACAGAATTCACATGTTGGGAATTAAAGGTTAATATCATAGTCTATGTCTTCAGGTAACGAAAATGAAAAAAAAAAAAAATTTTAACTATAATGTACAAACCAAGACACTAATTGTATTAAAGCATTAAAGCTCAGAGAATTTTCACCATTATTTGTTTTGCAGTTTTCTTTTTCATTCTTTCTTTTTTTAATGAACATATGTGTAACGGGTGCTGTACGTGGGTAGAAGAAGAGGCATATCTGCAGAGGTGACGTGCGGGTGAAAGTCTTTTGATGAGTACAAACACAAGGGAAACAGAATGGGAACTTAACCAGGAGATAAACAACACATGACAGACCAAACAGGAGACAAACCATATGTGACAGACTAGGAGTGTCACGCTCTCGGCACCCTCGTGCACTTCATTGACATTTCCGTTCCCACGCTGTCAAGCTGCTCATCACGCTGGATTGTTTTCCCACGCTGTCATGGCATTTCCCACGCCCCCGGAACGCCCCACCTACACACCGGTTTCTCATCCAGCGCTGATTTCCTTGGGTTTTTAGGGAAGCACAGCACACCAGTTCTTCGCCAGATTATTGAGTGCTCTAGCCAATTCTCTCGCGTTTATTTTTTGATTGTGATCACATTACCGAAGTCTTGTTTCGTTTCTCGTTTCTTCCCCGTTGTCTTACGATTCGGATTTGTTTGCCTCGCTGACGGATTTCCCGGTTTTCGACTCAACGCCCTCTCTCTCCCGACTATGGTTTATCTTCACGTCTCGGCACGGACACCACGCTCACGGATCTAACGGCTTTCGACCCAACGCACTCCTTCTCGACCACGGCTTTTCTTCACGGCTCGGCACGGACGTCACGCTCACGGATTTAACGGCTCTCGACCCAACGCACACGTTTTTTCGACCACGGCTGATCTTCACGTCTCGACTCAAGCACCACGCCCACAGATTCAACTGCGCTCGACCCAGCGCGCACGCCCCTCCTCTTCGGCAGCGAATAGACTCAACGCTCCTCAGCGGACCTGCGCGCACACACCAGTTTACAGCCCGAGCACAGCACCTGCTCAGCCGCCGCCCCTGCATCTGGATCCACCTCAGCAGCTAACGAAAGCCACGTTCTCTGATAAGGAGATAACATGAGGCTAGGGGCTACACAAAGGCTAGGGCTAACAAAGGGCTAGGAGCTAACAAAAGGGCTAGGAGCTAACAAAAGGGCTAGGAGCTAACAAAAGGGCTTAGGACTAGGAGAATAAACAGAACTTAACAGGGAAACAAACAAACCACTTAACTTGAGACAGCAAAAACCAAAATGAACAGCAACCCAAATCAAACAGATGCAAGACCTAGACTGGTGAAACTCAAGAACATTTATAATCAAACTAATGAGCAACCTCGGTGAGCGCTCCCATCACCTGACCGAGGTGCATTCTGGGACATGGAGTTTTACACTAAAAAAAAGGCTTTGGCACCCTCTAGGCGTTATCCCTGACAATATGGCTCTGGGGAGGCCTGTGGCTTAGTGGTTAACACTGTCGCCTTGCACCTTCAGGGTCCAGGTTCGAATCTCAGCCAGGAGGCGAGGGCCCTCTTGTTCCCTTTCAAAAGCTACACTCGATGCTGCGTGAAAACGCTATGCAAACATCTCTTTGTTGCCCGGTTGTGAAGCCTGTGCATGTCAAAACCGCCAAATATCTTCGGCTTATAACCTCTGCCAGGCATGACATCACCGAATAAGGTGCACCTGCAGGTTATAAATGAGAGTGAACCGGAAACATCCTCAGATCTTTTTGTCTTCAGGCCCGCTTTGTGTTTGCGTGTGCATGTGCAAGCCATAACGAAAGCAAAAATAAAAAGGAAAATAACAGCATTAACTCACCGATATGGCGGAGATGCGTGCCTCCGTGCGATAGATCTCTTTTGCAGGGCGATCTTCATGAATTTTGTCTCGAGTGCTTGGGGGAAGAACACACTCGCCTCGGGCTTCAGGGTACTGTGATCTTCTCCCTATTAAGGTGCTTCACGCGCTTTCTTTAAAGAGAAACCGCGAGCCGCGGCGCATTCCTGGGGCTCGCGTGCTGATCTGGCAGACGTGCACGAGATGGAATTTCCAATTTCTCACTCGCTCTCTCCGGATCAGGAAGTTTTAGCTTCCGCTTCGCAAGCGCGCTCCGGCGACTCTTGTGAAGGAGCGGTGGAATCCTCCTCTCCCGCTTCCATGGAAGTAGCCTCCTCACAACGCTCCTCCAGTGCTGACAGAGTTTTTGAGGAATTATTAGAGGTTATAATGCGTGCGGTAGAGCGATTGCATATCGACTGGCCGCAGCAGCGAGATTCCCCCAAGTGTTTCTGTCGACAGGTTTCTGTCGGGTGGCCGGGGGGAGGAGCCTCAACGTCTCTCCCTCCCCTTCTTTGGTGACATCCATGATGAATTAACTCTTTCATAGAGCAAGCCGTATTCATCGCGTGTTTTTGTGCCATCGACTTCGGCTTATTCGAATATCATTGATGTGAAAGCACACGGTTATATGATGAAGAGATAGAAGAGACGCTTGCGGGCTTTCTCTCTCTTGGGACATCATCATCCCTGAAAAAGCCTACTCTCCCCTCCAAGCCGTGCAGATTGACATCTGCTTTGGTGGGTAAAGCTTTTCAGGCAGCAGGACAGGCTGGCGCTTCACTGCACACCATGGTGGTTTTGCAGGCTTACCAGGCTGACCTGCTGAAGGACCTGAGCACCGACAGGGTTATTGATGATACGAGCCACAGACCTGTCTCTCCGTGCAACCAAGCAGACGGCCCATGCTGTGGGCCGTTCTATGGCTGCCATGGTTTCCAAGGAGAGGCATCTGTGGCTGAACCTCACGGTTCCGTCGCCACTAGGTTTCGGGAGGCGAAGCTATATGTACAGGCCTTCGGGAGGTTCCTTCCCCGCCGTGCTCAAGAACCGGGACCGTCGGCCACCCGGCGACGGCCAGGTCTGGCCCCTATCAGGCGTGAGGTGCAGAAAGAGAGCGTGACCAGCCGCGCACCATAAAGACTGGGGTGGGGCTTGCCGCTCATCTCAAACATCTGCTTTGAAAAGACCAGATCTGAGGAGCTTCCTCTCTTCAAAGAAGAAGAAGCCATGAGGTTAGTGCGCCTGGGGCCGTGGGGGTGTCTCCCCCCAGGGAGGGGCGCCTGCATTTTCATCACAAAACAGGGCCCCCTCCCTGGCACTCCCGGGAGGCGGTGTTCAATCCCCACCACCACTGGTGTTTCGGGGAGCGCCGGTCTCCAATGAAAAGTTGGGTGTTCAGGCATTTCCTTTCACACTTCAGGATACCCAACACCTAACCTGGATCTTCGCGGCTTGAACCGCTATCTCAGGAAATCCAGATTCAAAATGTTGACTGTCAAAAGTCTCACAGACGTATATTTCCATATAGAAATATTGCCACAGCACAGGAAGTTCCTGAGGTTCGCTTTTGGGGGCGAAGCTTACCAGTATCGGGTCCTTCCATTTGGCCTAGCTCTGTCACCCCGCACAAAATGCATGGATGCAGCTCTGGCTCCTTTATGACTCCAGGGCATCCGTATTTTGAATTACATAGACGACTGGCTGATTCTGGCCCAGTCTCAGGAGCTAGCGCTTCGACATCGGGATGTCGTCCTAGCCCATCTTCATTCTTTAGGATTGAGACTCAACGCCACAAAAAGCGTTCTCCTTCCTGTTCAGAGGACAACATATTTGGGTGTCACATGGGATTCGGTCACAATGCGGGCACAGTTGTCTCCTGCTCGTGTTGAATCCATTCTCAACACCCTGAAGGAAATCAAGCTAGGCCAGAAGGTCACTGTTCATCACTTTCAGAAATCTTTAGGCCTCATGGCAGCTGCGTCCACGGTGATACCTTTGGGCCTTCTGCACATGAGCGCGTTTAAGCTGTGGCTAAGAGCCAAGGGGTTTCATTCAAGGGCCAACCCCCAGAGGCTAATAAGGGTTACGCGCCGGGGGCTTCGTACCCTTTCTATGTGGTTCAGACCCCAGTTTCTGACTTTGGGTCCCACTCTAGGTCCGTCTTGTCGTCGCAAGATGCTAACGACAGACGCTTCCCTCACGGGCTGGGGTGCGGTCTTGGATGGCCGTCCAGCACAAGGGAGCTGAAGAGGTCATCTTCTCGCGCGGCACATCAATTGCCTTGAAATGATGGCTCTGTTTCTGGCCCTGAAACACTTCCCCCAGCAGTTGAGAGGCTACCATGTCCTAGTGCGGGTGGACAGCACTGCGGTAGTCTCGTACATAAATCGCCAGGGTGGACTGTGCTCGCGCCGCTTGAACAAGCTAGCGCACCTGGTTCTGCTTTGGGCACAGGAGAAGTTCCTGTCCCTCAGGGCGATTTACATTCCAGGGCATATGAATGTAGGAGCAGACTTGCTATCCAGACAAGCTGTTAAACATGGGGAATGGAAACTCCACCCCGAAGTAGTCAGACAAATCTGGGAAAGATTTTATGTAGCAGAGGTGGACCTCTTTGCCTCACAAGAGGCAGCACAATGTCTCCTTTACTACTCTCTGACTCCTCCAGCTCCCCTGGGTCTGGATGCAATGGCCCACACGTGGCCCAGATTACGCCTTTATGCATTTCCACCTATAGTTCTGCTCCCAGGAGTCCTGGCGAGGGTCCGTCAACAGGGTTTGCGCCTCTTATTGATAGCGCCCCATTGGCCAACCAGAGTGTGGTTCTCGGATCTAATATCTTTCCTTGATGGCTCACCCTGGGTGATTCCAGTGAGGAGGGATCTTCTGTCTCAAACGCAGGGGACAATACTTCATCCCCGGCCCGAGCTCTGGAACCTTCACGTTTGGCCCCTGAACAGGACCAACTAAGACATGCTGTGCTTTCAGCCAGCATAATTGAAACCATTTTAAGTGCCAGGGCTCCCTCCCCTAGAAGAACTTATGCCCTCAAATGGAGTGTATTTGAAAATTGGTGCATGGCAAGACATGTATGTAGACCCAGTTCACTGCCAGATTGTTTCAGTGCTGGAGTTTCTGCAAGAAAAGTTGTCCTCGGGCTTATGCCCTAGTACGCTCAGAACGTACGTATCCACTATTTCGGCTTGTCACGCTCTGAATGATGGGGTTTCTGTGGGCAAGCACCATTTAGTTGCCCATTTTATTCGTGGAGCTAAACGGTTGAAGCCGCCCACTAGAGCGACGGTCCCTTCATGGGACTTAACTATCGTACTCGAAGGCCTGGCCGACACCCCTTTCGAACCACTAGAGTCAGTGCCTGTCAGGCTTCTGTCTCTTAAGATGTTTTTTCTTATGGCTATTACTTCTTTCAAGAGGATTGGGGATCTGCAGGCTCTGTCAGTCTCCCCATCCTGCCTAGACTTTGCCCCTGGGCTAGTCAAAGCTATTCTGATCCTCACCCGAACTATCTTCCCAAGGTTCCATTCTCGACCATGCACCCAGTTGTACTTGCCTTCTGTCCTCCGCCTTTCATAGCTCCGGAGCAGAAAAGACTTCACTTACTGTGCCCAGTATGTGCTCTTCGGATTTACATCCACTGCACTAGCCAGTGGCGTAAGTCAGAGCAGCTCATTATTTGCCATGGGGGTCGCAACCGGGGGGTGGGGGGGGTTGGGGGGGGTGGGGCGTTTGCCACTAGACAGACTCTGTCACACTGGGTGAGAGATGCCATTGCCCTAGCCTGTGAGGTGCGTAGTCACACTCCGCCTCTGGGAATCAGGGCTCACTCAACCAGGGGGATTGCCTCATCGATTGCCTTGGCAAGAGGCGTTCCCCTGCAGCAGGTGTGTGATGCGGCGGGCTGGTCCTTCCACACACGTTTGTAAGATTTTATAGTCTGGATGTCAATGCTACTCCGGGTTCGCGGATCCTTGAGTCAGTATCCCAGAGCTAGGTCTGA
>QNUK01000227.1:1090000-1127038 GCA_013621035.1 Clarias magur | reverse complement strand
ATAATTATAATTATAATAATAATAAATAAAAGTAATTAATAATAATAGTTATAATAACCCTAAAGTAATAATAATAATAATAATAATCCTGCACAACTGAGCAAATACAGGATGTTTGTTAATGTCACAAAACACACGTCCACCAGATGTGTGCTGGGAAAAACTGATACTACACGACACACTGAAAAACACACACACACATCCAGATTGTAAATCTGTCATGTAAAATCCACTTGTCCGCTTCTACACATCTGTATATTTGCACAGACTCTCTCTCTCTCACACTCACACACACACACACACACACTTCTCTCTAAACTACTAATCCTGCCCTTAGACAGTAAGGTGAGGGTGTAGTGGAATTAAAATGTAGGTCTGAAACAGTTTAAAAACAGTTAATCCAAGCCTAAAAGTGGACTAATGTGTGTTTGTGTGTGTGTGTGTGTGTGTGTGTGTGTGTGTGTGTGTTAGAGAGAGAGAGAGACAGTCAGCGGTCAGCAGATGGCCTTAACACAACATCTGCCTGACTTTAATAATAAAGAACAGAGTGTGCCAGACTCACCGAGGTTGCGGCCCAGAGTCAGCGTGTCTCATCCAATACAGAGGAGTTTTGAAAACAGGACGGTGAATCTGATTGGCTCAGAGACACAATGGCGTTAGACTGGGGACTTATGGGACAGCGGGGGGGGGGGGACACACACACAAAAGGCCTGAGGCAGCTGCCCGGTGTTTGAATGTCATGACACATTTGGGGTGACAAAAGAATCCTCCAGGCCTGGGTCAAGTCCCTTAATCCACACACACACACACACACAGAATCTGCGAGTCAGATTAGTCCTGCTTGTACAGACAACTGTGTGCAGGGATGCAGAAACAAGTCCAGCTCATCCCGATATGCGACACGAAGTAGTGACTCGGAAAAACAAAACATAATTCAGTCAAACTCTTTACACTTTCAAGACGGCGTGCTGTAGACCAGGCCGACCCGAGGAAGCGGCCGCTCCGCTCACGTGCCGCCTCACACGCTGATCCTCAGCGCTACAGTACGTGTGTGTGTTCTCTCTGCAGCACTCAAGCCTGCATTACGGTCCCGAGACGGAAACACGAGCGGATCAGTCCGCACCGCACCGCACCAGGTCAGAGGATCAGCAGGTCAGACGTTCAGAGCTCCGTCTGGCACACGGTTTCAGACGTGACGCAGTTCCTCCAGACGGTCGCCTTACCCTGAACTCTTTCTTTCCCGTGCATTTCAGTTTCTTTAGGAATCAGCGCTGCACGTTCTCAACATAAATCTTATTAATACTCTGAAACATTTCCTCCTGACTTCCCCTTTCTCTGTCAATGTGTGAGTGTTAAACAGGACACTGTAAAGTCTTAACTGGTTTGTTACAACACAAACATGTGACCTGCTGGGGTTTAAACGACGGTTTATAAATCTTTAATAAACACACTGCACACTTTGGCACTCGGTTATACAGGATGCACGATGGAAATATAAATGATAACTTTAGCTACATGACTGCATGATTACATCTACATGACTACATTTGTTAACTGTTGCCACAGTAAAGCACAAAAAGCTTCGCAACCCACGAGAGCTGTGGGATCCTCAATGATGAACGATGATCTCTGTCAGACATTTTCTGTCGTGTTATTACACAAACCTCGGCTAGTGTTATAAATAAAGACGATGAAGAAAGAGAGATGTGCGAGTGATAAACAGACGGGACGAGTGGAGGGGTGAGGGCGGTTCAGACAGACTGCTTCATGGAGCCAAACCACAAAAAAAAAAAAAAAAGGAGCAAAGGTAAAGCTGAGAGGAAATGATGAAAGTCCGATCCGAGTCTGGATTTCTCAAGCTAAAGTTGAACAAGTTTGTCTTACTGATTTTTAATTGATTAGTGATTTTTTTTCTCTTTCTATTACACAATACACAGCATCTTAAAGAGTTTTTAACCCTAAGGAGTCTGCAGGTGTTTTAGGGCCCTTTGACACGTCATGACATTTGTGTAAGTTTCAGACTTTTTAAGTCTGTAATTACACTTTATTCAGCACAAACTGGGCTACAGTAATATGTGAGCAGAATATATATATACAAGTTTGTGTTTTGGAGAAATTAACAGTTTACAGCCTGGAGTTTTTACTGAAAAAAAAACCAAAACGAATCTGTGTCAGTGTCTGGGGGCGTGGCCTCGTATGTACAGTACAGTAGATTACCCAGACTGTTTTCCCCATGAATAGCGTGTGGGCGTGTCCTGTGTCAGGTCATTATCAGATAATGAAGTGTGACAGAAATTCTGTGCCTCTCCTTGGTGTCACTCTGATTACATAAATGAAGGATGTTTGTTTTTGATGTGACTTGCGTTAGTTTAAAAGTACTGTCGGCCCTATGACTTCTCTACAGATATGTTTCTCATGCCTGTGTTCGGCATTTGTGGAATTTAAGTTCATTTTAGCGATGTGTTTCAAATTCTGTTTATTTTCTTTATTTTACAGAGGCATAATGTTTTGTAGGAATTCTGAGTGTACGTCAATAAAAGTAGACCCTTTACACTCGCATGTTGTACTACACTTACAGTACGATGTATGATCAAACATGAGTGAGAACTTTAACTCTTTTCACGGTTACCAGGAAAACATGCAAGCGGCCGACTCCTAAGGCTTTTAATGTTGCTTCTTTTTTGTAAAGAAATTTTAACTTCCAACAGACATGTAAGAATTTCTAAGGAACTCCATGTCCAAAAAGTAATTTTTAAGAGTATCTTTGATTAGGTTTTGTTTTTTTAGTTTATTTTGTAGTTCTCTTGACAGATGAACAGTGGATGAGCGTTGTTTTGTGTCTGTAGAGTTGTAACAAACAATAACTGTTATTAGAAGTAACAACAGTATAGTAGTGCTAGAAAACCTGCAGTAGCAGAAATAACAGCAGTAGTAGTAACCGTAGTAATAGCCGTATTATATAGTAGTTGCGATAGTCCTAGCAGATGTCATAGCAGTAGTAGTAGCGGTAGAAGTTACAGTAATATCAGTATTAATAACTGCTGTAATAGCAGTCGTATTAACTGTAGTAATAACTGTAGTAATAACAGTATTAATAGCTCTAGTAGTTGCAGTATTAATAGCGGTAGTAATAGACGCAGTAGTTATAACATTAGTAGGCGCAGTAGTAACAGCAGTATTATATAGTGGTTGTGATAGTACTAGCAAAAGTAATAGCGGTAGTAGTTACAGTTGTACGTGCGGTAGAAGTTATAGCAATATCAGTATTAATAACTGCTATAATAGCAGTAGTATTAACTGTAGTAATAACAGTACTAGTTGTAGTAATAACAGAATTACTGCTCTAGTATTTGCAGTAGTAATAACTGTAGTAATAGACGCAATAGTTATAACAGTAGTCGCAGCAGTAACAGCCTGAGTATTAGCGGTAACATTAGCAGTAGCAAATACCAGTAGTAGTTGTAGTAGTAATAGCCGTAGCAGTTACAGTATTAGCAGTAGTATTAGCTGCAGTAATAGCGGTAGTAGCTAAAAGCTCAACAACCTGCTATAAAAGTTGACGTGTTAAAAGTCGGCAAGAAGAAAGATCTGAGGAATTTGGACAAGGACCAGATCGTGTTGGTTAGATGACTGGGTCAGAACCGTACAATTGCAGCAGGTCTCCAAGCAGGACAATCATCCTGAACTGACATTCACAGTTAGTAAAAAGGGCAGGATGGTAGTAGCTGGAGATTTTATAGTTGTAGTAGTAGGTACAGTAGTAGGACTAGCAGTAGTTAACAATAATGGTGGTGGCTGTGGGTGTAGTATCAGGAGGAGGTTTAATGGAGGTTGTAGTAGTTGGACCATCAGCAGCAGTATTACTGGTGGTTTTTGTACTAGGACGAGTATGTTTGAGGAAGAGTAGGTTATGGTTAACCTAGGAGTAGTAGAAGCAGTAACAGGCGTTAATGACCCACTGCATGTTTTTTTTTTTTTTTAGTTCATACTTAATACATCACAACACACAGGCCTACAGGTCAGAGCTGTTTGTGCAACAAAAGGAGAAACTACAGTATATAATATTAGACTGGTGGATTTAAGGCTACAGCTAACTGGTGTAGTAGATGTAGTAGTAATAGCTGTAGTAACCGCAGTAGTCATAGCAGCAGCAGTAGCTGACGTAACAGCAATAGTAATAACTATAGTAATAGCAGTAATATTAATGGCAATAGTAGCATCAGTCATAGCGGTATTAATAACCATAGTAATAGGAGTAGAAAAAACTGTAGTAATAGCAATAGTTATAACCATAGTAATAGCAGTAGTAATAAGAGTCGCAGTAATAGTGGTAGTAATAACCATAGTGATAGGAGAAGTAATAACAGTAGGAGTAACTGCAGTAACAGCAATATTTATAACTGCAGTAATAAGAGCAATAATAAGAGTAATAATAAAAATAGGAATAAGAGCAGGAATAAGAGCAGGAATATGAGCAGTAATAAGAGCAGGAATAAGAGCAGGAATAAGAGCAGGAATATGAGCAGGAATAAGAGCAGGAACAAGAGCAGGAACAAGAGCAGGAACATGAGCAGTAACAAGAGCAGGAATAAGAGCAGGAATAAGAGCAGGAATATGAGCAGGAATATGAGCAGGAATAAGAGCAGGAATAAGAGCAGGAATAAGAGCAGTAATATGAGCAGGAATAAGAGCAGGAATAAGAGCAGGAATATGAGCAGGAATAAGAGCAGGAATATGAGCAGGAATAAGAGCAGGAATAAGAGCAGGAATATGAGCAGGAATATGAGCAGGAATATGAGCAGGAATAAGAGCAGGAATAAGAGCAGGAATAAGAGCAGGAATAAGAGCAGGAATATGAGCAGGAATATGAGCAGGAATAAGAGCAGGAATATGAGCAGGAATAAGAGCAGGAATAAGAGCAGGAATATGAGCAGGAATAAGAGCAGGAATATGAGCAGGAATAAGAGCAGGAATAAGAGCAGTAATAAGAGCAGGAATATGAGCAGGAATAAGAGCAGGAATAAGAGCAGGAATATGAGCAGGAATATGAGCAGGAATATGAGCAGGAATAAGAGCAGGAATAAGAGCAGGAATAAGAGCAGGAACATGAGCAGGAACAAGAGCAGTAACAAGAGCAGGAATAAGAGCAGGAATATGAGCAGGAATAAGAGCAGGAATAAGAGCAGGAATAAGAGCAGGAATAAGAGCAGGAATATGAGCAGGAATATGAGCAGGAATAAGAGCAGGAATAAGAGCAGTAATAAGAGCAGGAATAAGAGCAGGAATAAGAGCAGTAACATGAGCAGGAATAAGAGCAGTAATAAGAGCAGGAATAAGAGCAGTAATATGAGCAGGAATATGAGCAGGAATAAGAGCAGGAATATGAGCAGGAATAAGAGCAGGAATAAGAGCAGGAATAAGAGCAGGAATAAGAGCAGTAATAAGAGCAGGAATAAGAGCAGGAATAAGAGCAGGAATATGAGCAGTAATAAGAGCAGGAATATGAGCAGGAATATGAGCAGGAATAAGAGCAGGAATATGAGCAGGAATAAGAGCAGGAATAAGAGCAGTAATAAGAGCAGGAATAAGAGCAGTAATAAGAGCAGGAATAAGAGCAGGAATAAGAGCAGGAATATGAGCAGTAATAAGAGCAGGAATATGAGCAGGAATATGAGCAGGAATAAGAGCAGGAATATGAGCAGGAATAAGAGCAGGAATAAGAGCAGTAATAAGAGCAGGAATAAGAGCAGTAATAAGAGCAGGAATAAGAGCAGGAATAAGAGCAGGAATATGAGCAGTAATAAGAGCAGGAATATGAGCAGGAATAAGAGCAGGAATATGAGCAGTAATAAGGGTAGTAATAAGAGTAGTAGCTGCAGTAGTTATAGCAGAAATCAGATCCAGTCAGAGAAGTAACAAAAGTTGCCTTGGTTGCAGTAGGAACTGTAGCAGAATTATCAGCATTAGTGGTTGTACTTGTGGTAGTAAGAGTAGCAGAAGCTTAGCAGGAGTAGCAGTGATGTTTGTGGTAGTAGTACAACAAGGATGTTTTAGTGATGCTTGTAGCAGTAAGACAAGACAAACTATTTAGTCAGAGACAACAGAGCAAGCAGCAGTAACTCTAACAGTGAGGGCGGTTGTTGGTGTAGCAGAAGGACTGATAATGGTATGTTCTATGGTAGTATGGTGTACTAGTACTAAAACAAGGACTAGTATCAGCAGTAGTAATTGTGGTGGTTAATGAATCAGGTTGACGTGTTTACTTCTCCCATTGCTTCAGACACATTTTGTATGTGTTGAGCGCAGAAACAGGGATAAACCTATTTAAAATTATTCCTGACTCCCTAATCCTCAGTCCCTAAACCCTAAGCCCTAATCCCTACCCTGTATAATCAGGACAACTCAGTATCGCGCTAATAACAGAGAGAAGACCTGCTGACTAAACTGAATGTGTCTACTCACGAACCGTGTCCTGAATCAGTCCGTGTTCACCAGATCAGCCACAGAAACATCACCAACGTCTGCCTGTGCGTGTGCGTGTGTGTAAGAGACACGGGAGGGGTACAGGACAGGCGTCTGGTCCCCCACCTGGCCTCGATGTGGTTGAACAGGTGCTGCCAGCGCTCGCTGATGCCCTTGATCTTGTCGTTGATCTCGCCCTCCTTGGTCTTGTTGCTGGCGGTGATGAGCTGCTCTCCCAGCTGCTTCAGGTGAGTCTTGTTCTCACTGAACAGGTTGATCTCCTCCATGCAGTCCTGCACAGACAGAGTGAAGGGAAGGTTTAGGGTTCGTCCTGTCTGATGCACACTGGACTCAATGAGTCCACTTAGGAACATTTATTTTAAAAAATAATTTAAAAAAATGAAACACTTTTAAAATGATAAACCCATTCGTGTGACCAGACGCTCCAGGAATACAACACTCCAGTTCTGTCAATGTCATCATGAAGTCAGCCTCCTTCGAAGACCTTTTAACACAGCGTTATAGTGAAAGTATCCAATTAATAGCGTCTGTGGACGCGCACAGTGTTTTCTGTTCAGTATTTCCGCCGCGTTGTTCTCGTCTCTTGACTTAAACGAGCTTTCGTTGCCAAGTTCTCGGCGGGATACAAGTTTCACGCGAGCTTTCTCATGACGCCGGCTTTCTCAAACGCTCCCCTGTGGGGCGGCTCGGGGCAAGTGTGAGAATGGGAAACGATCTCGCTATCGCTTTCTCATCTTTGTTGGCCAGACGATCCATACTCTTCCCAAAAAAAGATTCATTAGCCGGAGAAGATTAAACACACACTGAGAGCTTGTTTAACAAATACCAACTGGTTATTTCTTATTTTACAGATTAGCTGGAGAATGTCTGTGTTTTTTTGGTTGTGTGCTTCCTTCAGAATTTTTTTTGCTTTCTGTTGTTAAACTTAATTCAGTAATTTTGAATATATTTTTTTATATGATGATTGTTCAATTAAAAAAAAAAAAAACCCAAAGATCTTGATTTTCTTAAAACCAAAGAGCGTCTACATTCACACAAAAATTAACATTGCAGGTTATTAAAATTGCATTAAAATTTTCCTTTGTATCTTCTATATTTTATTATTATTATTACTAATAGACCTTGGTTGATAAATGTACCATTTATACTGTCATCCGTAATCGTGCTCACTGTGCTGGATGTGGAATTTAAATTGGCTCTGACCGATCAGCAGGACGTTGGTTGGAAGGTTCGAGAGCCTGTTAGACTGTGACAATCTCTGATCTCTCCTCAAAACAAGCAAACATTTAACAACTTTTTACCCGCAAAAGTGTGTGTGTGTGTGTGTGTGTCGCCATGTGTGTGTGTGAGATTGTGCAAGTAAAGCCGGACCAGTACAAGTCCTTGGGGTTTGGTTGCACTTTGCTCCTTTTTCATCATTGACCATAAATTGAGAATGATTTATGCTGAGATCGTTCATGAACTTGAACACACACACACACACACACACACACACACACACACACACACACACACACACACACACACATTTTGAAGCACTATTAATGTAATAGTTTAGATAAATATTACTAAACACTAAAGTTAATCTTAGTTCACGGTCACTGAACTGCTTGTTGGGGTTTTTTTTTTGAGAGTGTTTTCTGAATCCGTATGAAACTCACGGATATAAAACAAACAAACAGAAGGGCTTAAAACTGAATTCCTTCAAGCTTGAAGTTGGAGGTACACTGATACTGATACTGATCCTGGTCCTGTACTGTGTCATAGTGCTGCACTGGTGGCTGTCAGCCTCACAAATAACTCAAAATAAGTAAACTTATGACAAAAAAAATAAAAATAAAACCCCACATTTCAGACTCAACCAACTCAAGTCAGGGTTAAGGTTAAGGATATTTCAGACTCGCTACTTAGTTAACATCAAACTAGATAATATGTAATAAGTGAGGAATGAGCAAAGTGTTGAAGCAATAGTGTTCATTCATTCATACTTTATACAACTCGCACTGAATTACTGTATTTATTTTGTCCAGAATTACTAACTTGCAGCTGTTTGTAATAAATCGGTGAAACAAGAAATTTTAGAGAACACACGTTACACTAATGTAATCTAATATAATCTCGCTCGTTTGCATATTTGTACTGTACGTGCACTTCATGTTGTTGTATCTTCTGTATAAAAACGCAGTCAGTTTCCTGTTAACTTAAATGCCAATCTGTGTCGTTCCAGCTAGCTGGCTAATTATGTCTCTAAGTTAGCTAGTTAGTTTTTGCTAACGCATGTTTGTTAGTTTATGTTGTACTGCATGCATCACCTTGGTCCTGAAGGAAGTTTGTTTCTTTTCACTCTGTACTGACTGGATATGGTAGAAGTGACAATAAAGCCGACGTGACTTGACCTGATGTGACCATAACGAGTGGTTTCTCCAAAGTGCTGCTTTTCAGATGACGGTGGGTGAGACACATCTTCAGTACTCGGTAGCAGAGCACCAAATGTACAGATCTGTGCTCTAATGAGGGATTTTATTCAGGGGGTCGAGGGATTCTGAGGCTGCGGTGATCGTTAAAAGGGGCCTCGTTATTTCCGTTGTGTTGAGATGATCAAATCGCTCATCTCGCCGATTTATTACAAACAGCTGCAAGTGAGTGATCATGGCCTTGGGTGAGTTTTTTTTTTTTTTTGTGTCCTATAATAAATATTTCTTGCCTGCAGAAAAAGTGATTGAAAAACAAGTGCCAAAAGTGGCAGTCGAACCCTGAGGGACAGTTACGGGGGCCGAGAAGTGCAAAACAAAATCACAATAATATCGTATCGGGAGGTGACGACTGGACTGATCCCCCTCCAGAGTGTCTCCGCGGCTCTAGTGTCTCTTTACCTTCTTCAGTTTCTCCACCATCTCCTCGACGCTGAGCTCGTCGCTGTGTGACATCTTCTTCTCCATCTGCGTCAGCCACTCGCACAGCTCCCTGTTCTTCTCATTGAAGATGATCCACGCATTCAGCCGGTCGGCGATCTCCTGTTTACGCAACGACACCTACACACACACACACACACACACACACACACACACACACACACGAGATTTGTCTATGAGTACTTTGATCATGTGAATATAAACAGTAGGTTTGCTGTATAGTAACATCACAATGTTTCCTTTTCCATGGTGTTACTGGATGATATCGTTAAGCGCTTATAACGCTCTCCTTCCTCTTCAAATGGTTCTTCATGTACACATTTTAGCAAAACGTCTAGTTTGTTAGTTGCACACCTCAGGACTGCGAACATTTACTTTTTTTACCAGGACGCACAATCCGTTTACACATTGAACATTTTGCACACTGTTGAACTTGAACTGCAGCCTTGCACGTGATCCTGCCAATAACTGGACACGACATTACAGTGCTATTATATTTCATTTACCATATATAGTTTTCTGTTTTTATTAGATATTCTTTAACTTCTTTATATTTTATCTTATTCTACTATTTTATTTTCATTTTCATTGTAATATTGAGGTCGACAGCAGTGGCATAAGCATTTCACTTCATATCATATTGTGTATGACTGCGTGTGTGACGAACAAAAAGTTCATTTGAATTTAATTTAATATTCCACATTAATAACCTATTTACAGCTCACACATTACACAGAGGCCAAATCATGTACAGTAATAATGTTTAAAGCATCATGATATCTTTGTCATGGTCTCAATATAAGCCCGAATCTTCATAGTGTGTGTGTGTGTGTGTGTGTGTGTGTGTGTGTGTGTGTGTGTGTTTAATAATATATCTGACTAGACGTCGATCGTGAGCTAATACAAAAATCTAAAATGATTAAATAATCAACCAGATACTGTACACTCTTAAATCTCACCGCTCGTAGCAGTTCATAGTCGGGACTCGAGTCTGAAATGTGTGAATCAGTCTGATGAGATTTTGGTGAGTGATATTTTTGAGGAGGAAAAAAAAAGAAAAATCTAATGGCGATACGGTTGATATGGAATCAGCAGCGAGGTATCGTGAGAATGTCGTATCCGGAGGTGATGAGCAGTGACTCTCATCCCTAATAATGACTTAAACGTCAATTAATACAGAACGGCCTCTTTCCAGTCAAACCGAAACATCTGCCATTTTCAAACGTGGACGTTGCCTAGCAACCCACAAACACACTCCGGCGTGCGGCGGCGACTCCGAGTGTGACTTCCTACACAAAAGCTCCGTGAACTCCTGCTCCTATTCATCCTGCTTTCAGTCTCTCTCTCTCTCTGTCTCTCGGTGCCATCTGCCCGTCCATTGCGATGCTAATGACTCCTCCCCCTCTGCGTCGCCCCCAAATACACACACACACACACACACACACACACAACACATCCTGCCGTGTCCGATGTAAAGTCAGCAAAGCAAGGCACGACAAAAAAATCGGACGCGTGTACCAACCTGGTGTACGACACAACACACGATATCATTCCAAGCAGGAACAAATTTCATTTTATAAGGATTTTTTTCTCCTTCAAAACTTAACAAATATTAATATCAGAGACAAACTGTGTGAGAAATAAAATATCAAGAATCATTATAAAGTTTCTTCAAAAGTGATAACAGTGATGAGACGATGCAACTCCAGAGCTGAGCTTTCAGAAATCTCAAGATATATTTGAGTCTAAATGTTGGAGTGTTGTTAAACCGTCCAGTAACCACACACACACACACTTTATAAGTGCAGTAACCCTGTAAACACACTATAAAGGTTGTGTGTGTGTGTGTGTGTGTGTGTGTGTGTGTGTGTGCTGTAACTACATCTCAACAAGGACACAGAGCAAATTGTAGTTGTGATAAACATCAGATTTCCTCACAACAACTGAATATCGCAGTTTATTGTTTATCTCATGAGTATCACAAATAGAAAAATTATTTACTTCAGTGACTAATAAAAAAAAGAAGACCCGCCTCAGCGATAAGGACACACACACACACACACACACACACACACACACACACACATACCACAGTAAGAACTAGTCTTGACATGTTGCAGGCCTCTGTTCTATACGTCTCACACACATTAGGAGAGGTGAGTGAGACACAGAGTGAGAGTTTGTGTGTGTGTGTGTGTGTGTGTGTGTGTGTGTGTGTGTGTGTGTGTGTCTCACACACCTTAAAGCACAGTTCCTCCCACTGGCTGTGCAGATGCTCCTCTTGCTCCTGCAGCATCAGGACGTCCTCGGTGATGATGTACTGAGACACGTCCGTCTTCATGCTGCTCGCTTCACACAGACTCTCGGCCCAGTCCTCCAGAGAGTCCTGCAGCTCCTGCATAACATCACACACACACATACACACACATACACACACACACACACACACACACACACACACACACACACCAAAACTCTGAGCTCAACACGTGTCCACACTCGGTCAAGTGCTCTCTCTTTCTCTCTCTCTTTCGGTCACGTAGGCTTTCTCACTGCTGCTTTCTCTCTCTCTCTCTCTCTCTCTCTCTCTCTCTCACACACACACACACACACACACACTAATCCCCTCCCCCCCTCAGGATTAAAGGATCCCGGGCAGTTGGGGGAGGAGAACAGCACAAAGAGAGGAAGCGATTAGGGGCTTTAACTGGCCTGACGGGATGGTGACTTTAGAGCTGATCTGGGAGCAGTTTCACTTTTCTGCGCACACAGTTCGAGGCCTATGACACTCGATTATGACACTCGATGAAACTGATCCTGGATCAGATGCCTGTGAGAATCAACATCAAACTTTATTGCAGGTTTTCAGGATTTACAGCATTCATAAACAGTTGCTATGAATCCAGTCTGTGTGTGCGTACATATGGTATTTATGACAAAAATATAAATATGCAGTAATTCCGCTTTACACTAAGAGAACTAAAGCTTGCAGTCTCACCTGTGAACATGTAATCACTCTCTAACATTTCTGAAGCGCGTTACTGTTAGTTCCTCCCTACGTCTGGAGACACGAAGCTCCAGAGCGAGACAGGAGGAAGTGTCAGATTTTTATCAGCTGATGCACCAGCACACCCGGGTTTCAACAAACAGACTCACACTCTTACACTTACACTCACAGTAACCACACACACACACACACACACACACACACAGGGTCAACTTCCCCTTTATTCACCCATCAAATCTCAGTGGATAAATCAAATCCACACACTTTAACCTCGTTCACCAAAACATCATCCATCAGTCAAGGTGTATTTACGTCTGC
The DNA here is from genome assembly GCA_013621035.1 of Clarias magur. Classification (NCBI taxonomy): domain Eukaryota; kingdom Metazoa; phylum Chordata; class Actinopteri; order Siluriformes; family Clariidae; genus Clarias; species Clarias magur. The sequence continues at coordinate 1,114,318 of QNUK01000227.1, read as the reverse complement.
ACTCGAGCTGACAGTTTAATAAACAAGATAGATACAATCCCAAATCTCCTCAATCAGGGGTCAGAGAAAATGTAAATACAGTCCAAGAGAAGAATTTAACAGGCTTTAATATAATAAATAAATTAATTAATGACTCACATTATACTGTGTATTATTTTTACCTGAAAGTTCCTAATATAATCATAAAAACTCCTACGCAAAGTCTGATTATTCTGATTTATAATCTGACTATCCGATCAGATCGAGCTCAAGGTTTCTCTCAGGCTTCTTAGGGGTCTCGCATCGTTGATCTACATGGGTTCTTCTGTAAAGCCGCTCTGCACTGTATAAAAATGTACTTTTATTTCAATTTCATTCAACAGGCAAAACTCAAATTCATGGACCCACTGTAACCACTGGAAGCTTCCTCTGAATGACATAACAACAACAACAACAACAACGATAATAAAGAAATAGTTCATAAAGAAATGTCTTAATTATTATTGTTGTTGTTATTATTATGTCATTCAGAGGAAGCATCTGTGTCTGAAGTTCGCTTCTTGGCCGCTGTGGACAGTTTTCTCTACATCACTGTTCACGGCGGCCTCGGACAGTAATAGAGAGACGGCGGCAGTCTGGTCTAAATGTTGACAGTTAGAGGTTTGATGTGCACATTTTAAATGTCACTGAAATATGTTTTTTATATATACATTTTAAATACCTTAATCACCTCCTCCTCCATGTCCTGGGCCGCCTCCTTGTCCAGTCTGATCTTGAGCTTCTCCAGACGCTGAGCCAAGTCGGCTAGACGGCTCGTACCGCTCTCCCAGATCTGTGAGAGTCAAAACACAAAACGCACATGTCGGCTGGAAGGTTCCCCTCGCTCGCTCTCTCAAAAAAAAAATGTTTAGAAAGGGTCAAAGCACAGGCAGTGTGACAGTGTGTGTGTGTGTGTGTGTGTGGGTGTGTGTGCGGGCAAATCCATAATCCAAGGTCTAAACTCAGGATCAATTTCAGAGGAAAGATCAGAAACACATCTCAAACAAATAAGCAAATAAATAAATGAAACCCTAACAAGAATTACGCCACATTTTTGCTGAAACAACAAATACTCACCGCTCTACAGGTGTTGATTAATTTTCCGTCGGTTCAATAATAAATGCAGCTTTAACTTGATTAATATTTACACCATGATGTTCTTCACACAGCGTAGCTCAGAGGTTTTCCTTCTGCCGCACCTATTCATTTATTTAACAAGACCTCGATCTCACCTGTTGATTTTACACAAACTATATATTTTTCTGTAAGGTACCTCAGGGCCGTTCCTTTCTGCGTCTCGTTAATTAAAAGTGATGGGAAAAATAAAGCATAATCCAGCATAGTTATTATTTACAGTAACACAGGGCCACTGTTAGGGCTTTTATTTAAGCTTTTATTTAAAAAAAAAAAAAAAGAGAGAAAAGAAAAAGGAGACAATTCCAGGGCAAAATAAAAAAATAAATAAATAAACAAAAACGTAAGAATTACTTTGAAAACAAATCTAAAAGATTAAGACTATTTCTAGACTTTATTGATTTCTATATTTATATTTATATTTATCTATTTATTTATGCATGAAGTTATTTAAAGCCGTGTTCCCCTCCTCTGGGCGTGGGAGGATCCGCTGCGCTGCACGTTATAATGCTCTATGATCTCCCTATGAACACCTTTTATAAGCGCCTTTTCCTAATTGAAGTGGGTGTGGTTAGCAGGGGAAACTTTAAAACATGCAGTGCCCTGGTCCTCCTGAAATAGGGTGGAGATTTAAAGTGTGTATTTCTGCCCAACTCTACAAATCAATGTTTGGATTGAAATTACAAACAGTGTCTATAAATGTTCTTAATCTTAGATTTGTTAGATCATGATGAAATATTCACTAAAAGTGCCTTTAGTTAAAAATATGGACAATCAGAAAGAACGCTTTTCTACCCCAGTGGTTTATAGAGTTTTAACTAACGTATGTGGAGGACATTCTGTACGCAGTATCTGTAACGCTTTGTCTCGTCCCTACTTTCGGACATTTGCACTATAAACGTTTTACTACAGGAGACTGATTAATTAGTGAGCTGCACTGCCGGGTTGAGACTCTCCACGTGTGACCCCCATCAGAGGTCGGATAAAGGTCAGGCCGGATTACTCCTAATCTGGTGATCTAAATTCTCAGTAACCTGCGGAATGGAAATGTGTGTGTGTGTGTGTGTGTGTGTGTGTGTGTGTGTGTCCATACTTGGCCTTTAGATACTAGAGCTATGGACAGAAGTCCTCAGGATGCTTTAGGTTCCTAAATCTAGGATGAAGAGACTTTGGAATGAGTTCCCCCTGTACTGTACATCAGACACACCCAGACTCTTTTGTGTAACTACTGTGACGGGAATCAGGAGTCTCCTCCCCATACCATATCATATCATCACGATATCTCTGTGGCGATTAGATTAAATTTGCGATTCTACATGCATCACGATTTTATAAATATCCTGATTCGATTTTACATTTCCCCCTGATTTTGTTACAGTTTTAAACCTTAAAAAGGATTTAAGGAGAAATTAAACGTATCCCGTTCCTTATAACATTCGTTTAAAACCCAAACGCAGCATTTAAAACTAATACTAAATATTTCAAATACAAATGTTAAACATTTAACTGGCCCGTGCGTATCTCCATTATCCGCCATAATTATTTTTCTAAACAAACTTAAATAGTTCGGAGTGCGCCACCTGTAGGATTATCAAGAAACAGCAACGTTCAGTTCGGCTGTATTAAATGGTTGCTGTGACCACGCAAAAAATTGGTAATGCTTGCTGTGAGGTGTGTACACACACACACACACACACACACACACACGCACACACACACACCGGGTGCTTCATAACACACTTTTAAGTAGATCATGTTTATAACGTATTGAGAAAATTCCTATAAATGTTCATCTGAGCATTTATCAGCTGTATTTACTGTATGTACCTCCTGTGTAATGATTCAGTAAAGTGAAGTGCTGCGATGGTTTTTCCCACCTTGATGACATCATCAGTGAGACTCCTCCTCTTCGCCAGCGCGCTCTGTGATCGCTCCCAGTCCTCCTGCAGGGCGGCGAGGTCCGTCTGTAACCTCGTCTGCGTTTCCTCATCACTAACGGAGAACAGCTGACGTCCCACGTCCAACAGGAGCAGGTAGGAGGAGAGCGACCTCTGGAAGAGAAGCTCAGTGTGCTGAGGAGAGAGAGAGAGAGAGAGAGAGAGAGAGAGAGAGAGAGAGAGAGGGAAAGAAACAATGATGAAGAGATGATGAGAGAGAGGGAGGCAAAATTCAGTCTGGACTCATCAGACATGAAATCGAATTTAATTAAGTATTTAACAAATTAGCAAAAAAAAAAAAAAAACATATCAATTAATTATTACGCTAATTAGCAGGACTCATGCAGATCTCAAACACACACACACACGCGCGCGCGTACCTTGAGCTGTGTGAGCGAGTGGCGGAGCTGTACCACGCTGCAGTGTGTGATGCCGGCCGGAGACAGAAGTGTGTGCGCGAGCGTGAGCAGTGTGTTGAGTCTGCGCAGTGTGTATGTGTAAAGGTGCCAGTGGCGTATCAGCCCGTCCACCAGGGTGCGCCGCTGAGCCGCTCTCTGTACAGCGCCCTGCCAGTGCTCTCTGAGCTGAGCCAGCTTCAACAGGAAATCACTCCTGCATGCAGACACACACACACACACACACACACACACACACACACACACACACACAAAAAGAATAATTCCTCTTTAACGGTGTTCCTTCATCATTCTTGTCTTTATTATTATAATTATTATTGTTAGTAGTAACAGTAATATTAGTAATAGTTTTATCACCTGTCCTCCACCTCCCCTCTCTGAAGCAGGTGCAGCGCCTCAGTGATCACCGAGTGTAGAATCTGATGGCCGAGTGAAAGCTGCGCCTGAAACCCCTGAGAGACGGAGACGTCACTGTTAGAGTCAGGAGTGTTTATCTGAACCTCAGGGTTCTGACCTCATAACCACCCGTAAAAACCTACGTCAGGTCAGGTGCTGTAACGCTCACTTGGCCACGCCCTCTGTAATGTCATGCTGTTAATACACACACTCGCATTCATCGACCTCAAGTTACCTTCCCGAAAAACCATTTATCCAGGCAGATCACTCCGCAGGTTGTCCAAGTAGCAGCGCGCTACAGTCACAAAACATCGCTAAGTAGCCGCGCGTTCAGTAATAATGGACCGTGGACTCCATGAGACAATGTGAGCTGGACCCGATATACATACTCAATTAATTAAATAAATTATGAGGTTACACTCCCTCACGTGTGAAACTCACAGCCGTTGAGTGACGTGAAGTTTTGGGCTAACTGTAGGAATGACATCATAATATCCTGTAAAGATAGTAAACTTATATATATATATATGTGTGTGTGTGTGTGTGTGTGTGTGTGTGTGTGTGTGTGTGTGTGGACAGCACCTGGTGTGTGCGCAGCTGCTCTCTGAGCGCAGGGTAAGTGGCTGCGATCTCTTCCGCTAGACTGTCCTCCATCCTCTGCAGGAACGACATCCACGTCTCACATCTGTCCTCGAACACCTGCTGCTGGAGAGACACGGCCTGCAGCTCGCTACACACACACACACACACACACACACACAGACACACACACACACACAGACACACACACAGACACAGACAGAATTAGAAAGTAGTAGTACATACCGTACAGCTTGTGTGTAGAGAGAGACAGAAACCACCCTGGTGTCTAACCTGCACGTCTCCTGAGCGTGTGCAGACGCCCGAGTCCACTTCCTGTTCAGACTCTGCAGTCTGCGGGTCACAGGGTCACTCAGGGTCAGTCTGTAACTCAGCTCATTCAGCATCGCCACGTCGGCCGAGCGACGGCTCAACTCCAACAGACCGCACTGCAGACACAGACACACACACACACACACACACACACACACACACACGGGTGCATGACATCACTTATTCACATTAAACGTTAAAAACTGAACATCATGAAAAACATTAAAATAAAATAAAAATTTAACTTAGAAGTTTAGAAGGAAAGAGACTTTTCATGGAAAGAATGAGATTAAACACAAGAAAAACAAACAAACAAACAAAAAAACTTTTTTCAAATGAATAAATGATTAAATGACAAATTAAATAAATAATAATAAATAATAAATAAAAAATAATAATAAATTAAATGACACTATTCTTTTAAAAATATTAATGTTAAATTTTATCAGTTTTACACATTATTTATTTATTTTTAAAATGTCATGTTTAAAAACAAAATAATTCTCTCTTATTTTTCTTATTCTTAATAACTTATTCAAACTTGTTTGTTTTTTTTTTTTTTGTATGTGTGTGAGAGACCTTTGATATATCTGCGTCTTGAGCGTGTGTGTCTCCTTGGCAGCTCGTCCACTCCTTCAAATACGTCTCTAGTGACTCCAGTAGCTGTTCAAACTCCTCAAGCTGCTTGATGTCCTCCTACACACACACACACACACTCAGACTTTAGTCCACAATTTAACCCCATTTCTCTCTCTCTCTCTCACACACACACACATTAACTTGACGGATCGTACCTGCATCTCTCCCAGCGTCCTCCTCACGGCCTGCTCGTACTGGTGAACTCCGCGCGTCAGGATCCGACACTCTGACTGGATGAAGGCGGCGGCGGCGGCCGGCGACTCCGTCTGTCCGATCAGCTCTTTTGAAGCCTCGAGCGTTCGGTCCAAGTCGCTCTGGAGAGAGTGTGTGTCCTCCAGCAAGCCCTGAATAACAGATGACAGCAGTATGACCGGGTCATGTGACCAAATATCATCAATAGTGTGACACATGCTGGACGTGCACTGAGGGCGAGTTCGACAAACCGCATGACCACACGACTGTGCGTCGCTTTCTGTTATTAAATACTATAAACACTTTTACAAAAAATAAAATAAGCAATTCATAAAGATATGAAGAAATGCTGCATGTATTGGCTAGAAATAATACTTTTTTAAGTTTTTACACCTGTTGCTGTTCTAGAAAGAAAAAAACAACACAAATCAAAATGAGCAAACGTTAATCTTTCAGAACTCGCCAGACATTTGGTGTTACATTTACAGGAAGGTGTGTGAATTATAGTTCAACCATCTCAGTAATAAAGGACAACATAACGTGTAAATGATACGGGTGTGCACACTGCTTATTAATCAGTCTCACATGCATTTTTTTTCTCTCTCTTTATACTCTACCAGTCAAAAGTTTGGACACCACCTTCCTTTAACGTCACGGTCGTTCCTGATGTTCATTTCCTTCTACACTGTAAAACAACACTGAAGGCGTTTCTCCAAAACACACAATAATCTCCTCTGAACAGTTGATTGATACTGAGATGTATATCTGCTCCTTCTGCTCTGTGAAGCTTCATAAGGGCTCTAATCTGAGGTGCTGCTTGAGGTTAGTTGGTGACTCTAAATGAACGTCTCCTCCGCAGCAGTAAGTTTCGGTCTCGCTTTCCTTATTTATTTATTTATTTATTTATTTATTGGATTTCCCCCCGATTTTCTCCCTAATTTAGTCGCGTCCAATTCCTCCCCGTCACTAGGGGGCTCCCACATTAAGGCTACTACTACCACTCAGCCGGGAGGGCCGAAGACTATCACGTGTTTCCTCCGAACCACGTGACGCCAGCCGACCGCATCTTTTTGAACTGCTCGCTCGCGCACCGTTGGGGGCGGAGTCACACACTCGGAGGACGGCGCTATCCGCTCCCTCCGCTGCGCGAGCTCACAGACGCCCCTGACTGGCTGTAGAGCCGTGATTAATGTGGGAGCACTATGTACCTCTCAGATGAACTCAATTTAGTTTATTCAGACTATAATGCATAAATAAAAGAAAGCATATGAAAACAACTATGGCATCGGCTACATGCGAGATACCCAGAATATTGTTTTCATGCCTTGTTCTCTCGCACGACTGGACCGAACTCACGTGTAAACGCTGTACACAGGCTGCGAGTGTTTCCGTCTCGTTCTCGTGCTCGGACGCCGCCTGTGAGACGTCACGGAGTCGCTCCTTCGCCTGCTGTAGCTTCTCTGAGCAGGAAGACGACAAATCTGAGAATGTCTTCCACACCTGGAGCAGAGAGTGCAACCTCGCTGAGGTGTGTGTGAGATCTCGTTTCGCCTCAGACCACCTGAATAGCAGCACACACACACATATATATACACACATGAGCATGAACATCATCTTTCTTTGGTGTATTTGTTTTGTTTTGTTTCGACATGAGACTGACCGTGATCTCTCCTGCTCCAGCTCTTCAGCTAGTAACTGCGAGGCGTCTGTGTGGATCGAACTCATCAGACTGGAGAACGTGAGGTCAAACCCCTCCCAGGTTTTATCGGCTTCCTCGGCTTCGGCCTGCGAAGACTAAAAAAAACAAACAAAAAAAAAACAAGTGGAATTATATCACGTAATTACAGTGAAAGTGGAACGATGGTGTCTTAATATCTTCATTCATCACTAGTCAATTTTACTCCTTTTATACTTATGACTAGGGTGAGTCAAAATATCCACACACTTGCTGTGTAGAATCTACTTTAATTACAAGCTTTCATTTTTCCTCATTAGAAAATGTTTCAGTCTGAGCTGCAAGACACGAATGCACCGCCGTCTTCACGTCTTCATCAGAAGTCAATCTTCGTCCTCACAGTGCTGCTCTCAGGGGACCAAACTGGTGAAAGTCTGATGGAGTGAGATGAGGACTATGGAGAGGACGCTTTAACACCAGAGTGTCGACAGTGTGGGCAGAAGTGTGTGGAACCTTTTTCCTGATAATGTTCCAGCACGTCTGGCCCTTGAGAATCCCAGAAAACTGTAAGCGTTGATGAATTTTCCAGTTGATGGTTGACCTTTGAATTTTTTCTCGGTCGGTGATTGAGGATGTTTCCGGTCCGTACTCTGCTGTTTCCTCTCAGACTCGTAGTGATGAATCCGTGTCTCGTCACCAGTAACGATTCTCTTTAAGAAACTTCCACCTTCCTTACGGTATCGCTCCACATTTTGTTTGCAGATATCAGCATTAGGTTCACACTCAGATAAATGGAAAAAGGAAAAAATCGCTGCACGCTGCTCTTCTTTCGTGCAATTCACAAATGCGGCGTCCATTTTTGGTTGCACCGGAGCTACAGATGAACTGATGTAACTCGTTCACACCTGCACCGCGGTGACTGGGGAGACAGGAGCCTCGAACGGGAAGTGCTGATGAGACAGAGCAGCTGACAGAAGTTTCAATACAACCAGAGTGCGGATAATTGTTGACTCACCCTCATACTTGCATACCCAAAAAAAAAAAAAAAAAAAAAAAGAATTGAAAAGAAACTCGGGGACGGTTTTATTGTAAATAAAGTACCTGAAGCTTATCGAGGCTCTTCTGGAGCGCTGTGAAGGAGGTGTGAGGGCCGTGGCAATGTTCAAGGGACTGACAAATTCTCAGAGTGCGCTGCGTCGCTTGGCTCAACCCACTTTCAAACGCAGACCACACCTCACATGTACGCTGCAGCGCTTGGTTCAGAACGCCGTTCTGCAACACATACAGGAAGTAAAGCACATCGGTTATTGATGTATTTAAAATAAGAAATGATATTTTAAAAACCGTTATATAATAAATAAACTAATACATATCATTTAGTAGTAAAGGAGTATAGACTACAATAAAGAAAAATAATATGCATATAAATAAAAATCAGTGAAATACGAAAATTCATGATAATGTTAATATTAATAATACCAAAAAGAAGAAGGAAAAAAAGGAGTCAGGTAGGAAAACAATCAGCGACTGCACGGTCCGAACAATCCCAGATAACTCCCACATCAATCACAAATCAATCCCACATCAATCACAAATCAATCCCACATCAATCACAAATCAATCCCACATCAACTCCAGATCAATCCCACATCAATCCCAGATCAATCCCAGAAAACTCCCACATCAATCACAAATCAATCCCACATCAATTCTAGATCAATCCCAGATCAATCCCAGAAAACTCCCAGATAAATTCCAGATCAATCCCAGATAACTCCCAGATAACTCCCACATCAATCACAAATCAATCCCACATCAATCACAAATCAATCCCACATCAATCACAAATCAATCCCTGATCAATCCCAGAAAACTCCCAGGTCAATTCCAGATCAATCCCAGATAACTCCCAGATAACTCCCACATCAATCACAAATCAATCCCACATCAATCACAAATCAATCCCACATCAATCACAAATCAATCCCTGATCAATCCCAGAAAACTCCCAGGTCAATTCCAGATCAATCCCAGATAACTCCCAGATAACTCCCACATCAATCACAAATCAATCCCACATCAATCACAAATCAATCCCACATCAATCACAAATCAATCCCACATCAACTCCAGATCAATCCCACATCAATCCCAGATCAATCCCAGAAAACTCCCACATCAATCACAAATCAATCCCACATCAATTCTAGATCAATCCCAGATCAACCCCAGAAAACTCCCAGATAAATTCCAGATCAATCCCAGATAACTCCCAGATAACTCCCACATCAATCACAAATCAATCCCACATCAATCACAAATCAATCCCACATCAATCACAAATCAATCCCTGATCAATCCCAGAAAACTCCCAGGTCAATTCCAGATCAATCCCAGATAACTCCCAGATAACTCCCACATCAATCACAAATCAATCCCACATCAATCACAAATCAATCCCACATCAATCACAAATCAATCCCTGATCAATCCCAGAAAACTCCCAGGTCAATTCCAGATCAATCCCAGATAACTCCCAGATAACTCCCACATCAATCACAAATCAATCCCACATCAATCACAAATCAATCACAAATCAATCCCACATCAACTCCAGATCAATCCCACATCAATCCCAGATCAATCCCAGAAAACTCCCACATCAATCACAAATCAATCCCACATCAATTCTAGATCAATCCCAGATCAATCCCAGAAAACTCCCAGATAAATTCCAGATCAATCCCAGATAACTCCCAGATAACTCCCACATCAATCACAAATCAATCCCACATCAATCACAAATCAATCCCACATCAATCACAAATCAATCCCTGATCAATCCCAGAAAACTCCCAGGTCAATTCCAGATCAATCCCAGATAACTCCCAGATAACTCCCACATCAATCACAAATCAATCCCACATCAATCACAAATCAATCCCACATCAATCACAAATCAATCCCTGATCAATCCCAGAAAACTCCCAGGTCAATTCCAGATCAATCCCAGATAACTCCCAGATAACTCCCACATCAATCACAAATCAATCCCACATCAATCACAAATCAATTTCACATCAATTCCAGATCAATCCCAGAAAATTCCCAGATAACTCCCACATCAATCACAAATCAATCCCACATCAATCACAAATCAATCCCTGATCAATCCCAGAAAACTCCCAGGTCAATTCCAGATCAATCACAGATCAATTCCACATCAATCCCAGATCAATCTCTGATTCTGTTACCACTCTGAAGTTACTGCTTTCCTATAACAGCATGTCCCCAATGTTTTATTTCTTGTAGCCCTTAAAGCTCAGAGTACTTCAGCAATTTTGCTGTTTTTTTCATAAACATATACAGGGCTCAGGATTGTGCAGTATGGAGTGACATATTCTTTTTTTCAGCACTAAATAGGCAACATGAACTAAATTTTAATCCATTTTAACCAACTACCCAAACACGACTGAGCAAACAATTGGTCACATAGGCGAAGAAATAGCACAGGTTAAATAGGTTTTATTGTTGTTTTCGGTTGTTTCTATAACCAAAAAATTATAATATTATGCTCATTTTGAGAGCTCTTAATTTTTGTCGTGGTAAAATTGACCCTTTATAAAAGTAATGATAACTTTCGTTCTACCTGAAACCTCCCCCGTTAACACACAACAGCAAGGCTTATATATAAGCACATATTTATTAATTTATTGATTTATTTATTTTTAATCATCATAGACCTTCGCTGTGTTGAGCTTTAAATCCTTATTTTTCACGCTTTATTTGTAACACTTATTATCCATTTATTGTTACATTTAACACTGTCATATCACTTACGCTACAGCAGCTACAAACAGTCAGATTGGATTAGAATTAAATAATTATGTAGATTAATGTAATTTTCCCAATATGTAATGTACAGTAATGTACAGTAATGTAATCCACATCTTATACCACTCCTTGTTTTGTTTTTGTTGTATACGTTGTGTGTTTTGTTATCGTCTCTGGAAGCTTCCGTCACCAAAACAAATTCCTTGTGTGTGCAAACATCCTTGGCAATAAAGCTCTTTCTGATTCTGATTCCTGTACCTGTTCGGTTAAAGCAGTTAGTGTCTGTGAGACTGCGTTAATCCGACTGATGAAGCCTGAGTCGGTGTGTTCTTCCTCATCGCTGCTCAGCCTCCTCTTCCTCAACTCATTCAGCTTAGCAGACTTGGCCTTTAGCTCCTCCTCCAACTCCTGAGAAACAGATAATTCAGTCTGCTGTTATTATGATCTTATTTAATGTAGCCCCGTGACCTCTGGCGCCCCCTTGTGGTCCCACGGCGGTAGAGGACAGATCCGTGATTACTGTACGCTCTGACCTCACTCTGTTTCAGATGCTTTTCCGCTGCACTGTGACTGACGGGCCGCTCAGCCAGTCGCATCCACGCCTCGCGACCTTTGACCCAGGCGGTCAAGAGGCGCAGTTTTCCGTGCCGGTCCGCGCAGACGCTCAGCTGCTGCTCAAAGCACTGCGTCTGCGAGAAACAGGTGGGTTTCACAATCTCATATCTATAAATGTAGACTTGTGTTAATGTGTATGAGAGGAAGTGTGTGTGTGTGTGTGTGTGTGTGTGTGTGTGTGTGTGTGTGTATGTGTGTATTTCTACCTGTGTGTAAATGTGTGTTTGCAGCGCAGTCCAGCGCAGGTTCATCTCCCCGAGCTGCTCGGCGAATGCTGTGTGTTTGTTTCTGAGCTTCGGCTCGGTGTGTTTCACCAGCGTCTGGTTCAGGAAATCCACTGACATCTGCACACACACCTGAGCTCGTTTCAGCTCCTACACACACACACACACACACACCACACATGCACAAGTGTAAATGACTTGCGTAGTAACGTTATGGAAACTAGCTGAACAATCGTCAGCCCTGCGTCTTTACCTTGTATGTGTTGAGTTGGCGTGTAAGGTTTGATGTTGTGTTTAAAGACTGTGCGTGTTTCTCTGCTTCCTGCAAGTGTCCTTCAGCTGCACTGATCCAATCACACACCTCCAAGAGCAGGGCCTGAGGGGCCACATTGTCCAGCAAACGCTAAAGAGAGAGAGAGAGAGAGAGTTCATTGTAAAATACAGAGAGACACAAAATGACATTAATGCCGAGCTACAGAGACAAATGTTAAAAAAAAAAAAAGAAAAAGGATGGAATCAAAGACAAATAAAGGAAAATAAAAATGACAATAAATAGAGAAAAACAGGTTAAATGACAAACAGGAGACATATGAAGGGAGAATCATAAAACTCTCGAAAAGAGAAGAAAGGATGTAAAAAATAAAAAAGGAACAAAAATCAATATAAACTATAGAAAAATAAAAAGATACCTTAAGAGATGATTAGTATTTAAATATAAAAAAAATTGAATAGAAGGTCTTTATTAGGTGACTTCATCATTCTAATAAAGGCTTTTAAAAGAAATCTGGGTCCTACAGTAGCAGCACATTGTGGAACCCGAAAAGGGTCACAATCTGGGTGGCTGTGACAACAAGTGTGTTAACTTAGTTTAGCTTAAGTTAAGTTAGTTATTAAAGTTAAGCCTTTATTTATCACATATACTGTACATTGCATGGCCAAAAAAAAATGTAACCGCCTTTTGTTTTGATTACAGCCGTAACAGAGTCGGATTAATTTCTCTCCAAGATCTTGTACTGATGATGTGAGAGTCGGAGCACCGTGTAAAGTCTTTACCAGCACATCTCACAGATTCTCAATAGGGTTGAGGTCTGGACTCTGTGGCAGCTGATCCATGTGTGAAAATGATGTCTCATGCTCCCTGAATCACTCGCACACACAATTTGGAGAAGAAAAAAAAATCTGGATTTTAATAATGCATTTTACAGTTCTAAAAGTTCCGGCTAATTTTATTTTTTTTTGCTTAATGCAGGACAATTATTTAAGGCTCCTCCCTGCATCAGTTAGGGTTAAATAACGTGCTACACTCACTCACTCTCTCACTCATCGTCTATTCCACTTTATCCTCTATAGATGGTCGCGGGGGCCTGGATTATATCCCAGGAGACTTAGAGCAGCACCAGCGACGTTTATGATAGTAGTTTAAGAAGTAGGATTAATGGATAAAACCATATTCCTCTGTTTTGGAAGGAGACACACAGTTTGATGTTGATGTTCAGATCTGAGTAATCACTACCTTCACATTATGTAGCGCCGTCATTTAGATCAGACTGTCTGATCTAATTGTATTTTTATTGGGAATAAGAGTGGGGGTGGGGTGGAGGACCTTTTATAGTCTGATCAATAGAAAATGATTAACCCTTGTGTAAACACTTGATTTTTGATTGTTTCACTCTATGTGCACGGTGTACCATTAGGTGATGGGACGAGTGTCCGGGAGGGAAGTTTAGCTTTCTTGATGAGCTTCATTAGAGCAAAAACATGCGGAAGACAAATACCGAGTTACTGTCCCCACGACATGATCATAACCAGATAAGTTCTCTGTGTCTCCAATCGGAATGATTTCAATCAGACGTCTAACCGCAGCGAGTGTCTCCTTCTTCACCCCCACCTCACCTGATGTAGCTCCTGTTGCACTGCAGCGATGTTATTGTTCAGCTGCGCCCAGCTGTGCTCCACCTCAGTCAGGTGATCTTTCAGAGACAGCAGGACAGGAGACAGCGCCAACATCTGGACCGCATCGGTGCTTACGCCGCTGGTCCTTGCATCTTCTGACATCTTCATGGAGGCACTTCCGTCTTCGGGAATGTCGGAGGAACGTCTAGGCTCACAGAGCGGAGACTCGTCCTGGACATTAGCGTCCCCTTCATTACGTACGCCTGAGTGCGTGTTGTCAGGAGTGAGAGCTTTATCGTTTGAGGAATCTTCTTTCACATCCTCAGCACGACGATCGTCTCCAGAGGTGGCGCTCTGTCCCGACGGTGAGTTATGATCAGCGGAGATGGCTGATGGCGAGTGTGTGTCCGTGTCTTCTCTCTCGCTGATCTGCAGGATCTCGGTGCCGGCGCTGATCACTGAAGCCTTGAGCGACGATTTCACCTCCAGCTCTTTACACAGCTCCTGAAAACAACAAGAACATAATGTAATGTGCAGTAATAGTAACATAAGATAATAAGAGCTCTGATGAGTGATTATAACAATTAAGGGTTGATGGAATATCGATCTAAAAATAGGAGTAGTGTTCATAAAAACATGCACTGTTGCAATTTCTTAATTTTTACCATCTATTATGATTCTGTGTCGTGTTTTTGGCGCACTTGTTTTCTCCCAGCTCCCATATACAGTGGAACCTTGGATTACGAGCATAATTCGTTCCGAAAGTGGGATCGTGTTCCAAAACACTCGTAAACCAAATCATAATTTCCCATAAGAAATAATGAAAACTCAAATTATTCGTTCCACAGCCCCAAAAAATAAATACATAAAAATAATTAATACAATCTATAAAATAGTCAGATAAGTGTGTCCCTTTGTGTGCGCAGGCGCTGTGTGTGTGTGGAATTAGCCCCTTTCCTCGCCTCGTTTTACACAGTAACACTCCTCCTCCCTCTCCCCACCTCGCTTTTTAAGTTTTATGGGTGGTGTAGAAAAGGTGAGAGAGTGACGCTCGGTGTCAAAATAAGAGTCCCATGCGTGATACAGGATACTCGGCGCTTGTAAGCTACTACTTACTCGGTTTCCGATTAAAAATTTATTAAAAATCTTTGCTCGGTTTGCTGAACACTCGTAAACCACGTTACTCGCAATCCGAGGTTCCACTGTATAATCATGAATTCACAGATCAAAGTTCAGCTTTAATGCACATAAAAGTTACATTTAAATTCATAACGTACATCATCATTAATACATGATGGATTGATTGTTTTAACTCACTATAAACTCAATGAAGTTGGAGAGAGCTTGTCTCGGAGAGGTCATGTGACCATTCCAGCTGTTCAGACGCTCTGGGGTTTGGTTCATCCACTCAGTCAGCGCTGTGGCGTCACGCTGATACCTGTGTGTGTGTGTGTGTGTGTGTGTGTGTGGAGGGGAGGATAGACACTTAATCATTCTCTTCATTGTCCAATGTTTCAGATTTACCTTCATCATTAACCTATTGTTCATTATAATCTTATTATTTGTCCAGTTCTACCTCCTCCAGAGTCTTATCAGGTGCTGTGCAGAGTCTCGTCCGCTTTCTATTTTCCTTTGCTGGGCAACTAAACGCTGTTTCAGCCTCAGAGTAGCCACGCCCACTCTGCACTTGAGCCCATCCATCATGCGACCGGACACTCCCACTTTCCCCAGTCTGCTGGCCTGATCAAAAACCAGTCCGATCTGTGCGCTGTTCGTCTCCAGAGTCTCCTGCAGCGCCTGATAACCAAGAAATATTGATTAAAAACATCTTTATATTTCATATATAATTAGTATTTTAAATAATAACATAATTATATATATAATTAATATAATAATGTTACACTGTGAGTTATTATATTCAGGTACTAATTACAATCTTAGTGTTATCGTTAAACCGGACTGACTTCATAGCTCGAGAGACTGCTCTCTAGCGCCTCCTCTGTCGGCTCCTCCCACTGCATGCTGGGAAGCTGATGCTCCAGCTCTCGAAGCAGTTCCTCCAACCAGGATTTTTTCTCCTCCCACCGAGTCCACACCTTAAACACACACATTATTACCACTTACACCACAGTGAAGCTTTAATTCTTGATTTGTCCAAGCATGCCATAAATAAAGTATGATGTGTTGTGTAATAATGTAAGTAAATATTTACAGTGGTAGTCAGATCAGTGTGGTGTCAGAGGAATAAAGCACCGTGAGCCGTGATGTTACAGGCGTATGTTGATAAAACAGTTCGGTAACGTTGAGTCGGCGCTCAGACTCACACCCGTGCTGCGGTTTGCTCCTACCTGTAGTGTCACCTGTAGAGCGGCGCTGCTCTCCTGAGCCTGACGCTGAAGCTCATCCACCTGGTCCTCCAGCTCTGCCACTGCAAAGTTCCACCTACAGAGGGCGTCATCGGGCAGCCTGGCAGTCAGGTGCTGCAGCGCTCGTAGGCGAGAGTTCAGAGACAGGAAGAACTTCTGCACATGCAGAGGAGATGTAACGATTATATATATATATATATATATATATATATATATATATATATCACAATAACTTACTCATAATAATAATAATAAAAATAATAACAGTCTGACCTTTACTTCCCGTACAGGGTCAATGTTTCCTGCTTTTGCTCTGACATTTGTAATAACTGCTCTGCACACCTACCTGTCTGTGTCTGGCTGTCTGCCTATCTGTCTCTGTCTGTCTGCTTGTCTGTCTATCTGTCTGTCTGGTTCCTTGTAGCTGTATATACATGTATAAACTGCAGTAACCACCCCTCTATCCGTCCCTTTAGTCTCTCACATTAATGTGTCTTCATGACATCGGCCTCCTCACCGTGTGTGTGCTGAGGAGTGTGCGTAGCTCTCGCGTGGTCTGTGGCTCCGTGTGTGTGGTGGTGTGTGAGAGTCTCTGTTTGCCAAGCTCCAGCAGGTCCTGCAGGCCTTTCAGTACACACTCACACTGCTGCTGCTGCTCCACACTGAACTGTAAATCAACTGCACGCTGACACACACCGCCGTACACACCGTCCAACACACTCTATACACAGAGAGAGTTACACACACACACACACACACACACACACACACACACACACACACACACACACACACACACATACTGTCAGCACTTTGGTAATATTCAGAGAAAAGCTGTAATTTTGACTTGTTTGACAGAAGGAAGAAGAGAACAAAGGTTTAGAGCTGCTATAGTTCAAGTGAAAACAGGAACCAACTGGATTAACATTAAACTAGAGGTGGAGCCACATTATATATTACAGTACAAAAACAAATATGCATCTATACACAGAGAGAGGGTGTCTCTCACACACACACACACACACACACCTCCAACTTGGTGATGTCCACAGTGTCCCCTGTCACTCGTCCCTGTCCCTCTGTCTCGTCTCTCAGCTCGGACAGCTCTCTCTCTCGCTCCTGAAGCTCCCGCTGTAACCCGGCAACGGCCTGCCGAAGGGTAACCACGGAGACAGAAAGGGTCAGAGGTTATGAAGAAGTCCTAATGCCAGACCTTTAGTGAACTCTGTGTGTGTGTGTGTGTGTGTGTGTGTGACATTTTAACTTCCTAAAAGTGGTGTATTTGTATATTTTTTGATGAGCAAACAAACACACACACAAAAAAAACAACAACAATAACAATGTGCAGGTCTCCACGGTGACGTGCCTCTGGTGTTTACCTGTATCTGTGCGCGAGGATCAGAGCGTGAATCGCCATTAGTCAGGGTTTTCAGGGTCGAGGTGTTAGCGAGCAGGGCAGCATGCACGTGTTTAATCCTGTTCTGTGAGAAACACACACATGTACACACACACACACACACACAGAAGGATTTAAGAGAAATCGACTCTGTTTTGAGGTCGTGTGAAAACTGTGAGCGTGGTCGACACGTGTGAGGGTGAGACGTCCGGGGAGGACAAAATGCCGACGCCGTCCCGCTTTCGTTTAGCCGAAACACGCTAAACAAACATGTTTAAACAATCAGATGGGACAGGAGTTTCTCCAACAGCTGCAGGACTATATTAATGTCCCGGTTACAGTACATCATCGTTTCTATAGTAACAGATCACTCACATGGGCAAACAAAATCTGGCCCAATATTCCAAGGAAGGTGAAAGTTTCCTAAAGAGAATCGTTACTGGTGACGAGACACGGATTCATCACTACGAGTCTGAGAGGAAACTGGACCGGAAACAATCACAGACCGAGGAAAAGTTCAAAAGTCGACCATCAGCTGGAAAATTCATCAACGCTTACAGTTTTCTGGGTTTCTCAAGGACCACAAGTATTGGAACTAGTTGGTGATTTGCTCTTTTTGAACGAATCTTTACTGTGACTCAGAAGAGCGAGTAGTCTTATTGAGTGATTTGTTGCTTTTCTTCTGGGCGCGCTCGTTACAGTATGTACAGGAAACAGACTTGAGTCGTTACCTTTGAGTCTCCTGGTCCGAGTTGTTCGTTCTTTCGTCACGCGACTCCCATAGACGCTACGCAGTTCAGTAGATTCAAAAGAACGAACGACTCGGACTTGAAGACTCATGAGAGGAACCGTGTAAATCTGTTTCCTCTGTAATGCACTGCGTAGTGTCTATGAGAGTCACGTGACAAAAAGAACGAACGACTCGGACTTGAAGACTCATGAGAGGAACCGTGTAAATCTGTTTCCTCTGTAATGCACTGCGTAGTGTCTATGAGAGTCACGTGACAAAAAGAACGAACGACTCGGACCAGAAGATATGATGGTGAGCTGCTCATTCTGTTTATCATAATATCTCCTTAGGTACACTGTAGCCATATTTTGTGCATGTAGACGAGTTGGGGGTCTGTTTATTGAAAATGTAACATTACGTTTTATTTCTAATCAAAAGAACGAAATAAATGAGATTCAAAGAACCGGGTCACTAACTTCCCATCACTAATCGGAACATTATCAGGAAAGGTGTTCAACGATCAAGAGTGCTCGTTACAATGAGATGCTTATTGTCATGTGACCCGCCCGGGCTCATTACGACATCTGAGGAAGAAACGCGGCTGAGCAGGAACAAAAGAGAAGAGTAGAACAAGAAGGGGTCCGAAAAGAAAAGAAGTAAAGTAGCGGTAAAGATTTCACTAATCAGTGTCGAGTTCACACAGGAGACAGACAGTCTGAAACACAGACATCAGGTGATCTTTAAACACTTTGAAGGAATTTGTATAAATTAATCTTCATCAATACTGCTGGTTTTTCATGCAAAACAAAGCAACAGTTTAACTTTTATATGTCTTTGTATAAATACAATCCCCAACAGCATTTATGAATTTTATATATATGGGGAAAAAAATGATTAAGTCTTTTGATTGGTGACCTGCTGGGTTATAAGGGCAATAAAACATTATTGTAAGCAGATAATCCACTTGTCTTCGGATTGAAACACACAGGGTTTTATTCCTTACACACATTTAATCACTCTTGTTAGTCTTTAAATGGGAAAAAAAAAACATATTAGACTGTGCAATACCGCATAAATATTTAGTTTTCATCTATCAGCTTGTATAAAGGGTTAGAAATGTGTGTGTGCACCCGTACGTGTGTGTGTGTGTATGTGTGTGAACATTCTCCGTGTGCTCTCTCTCTGACCTGTTTCTCGACAGTGTGATCCAGTTGTTTCTGCAGCTGCTTTTCCTTCTCAGAGAGAGCGCTCTGGAGCTCACACACACGCCGCTGCAGCAGATCCACACACACGGCGGGAGCAGGAGCCACGCAGCCTAACGAGCTGATGACCTCTGACCCCTGAGAGGTCAACTCGGCACTCAGAGGGCCGAGCTCCGCGGAGAGACTCTATCGATCGGACACACAGAGACAGGAAGGAGGGAGACGTCAGAGTTAATTTACTGGGATTGATGGGTGGACGGATTAATTAATTAATTAATAGGACTGATAGATGGATGGATTTGTGGATAAATAGATCGATATGGATGAATGGACGCAAGGTGGTGTTTTGGATTGATGGACATATGAAGAGGATAAATAGATGGATGCATCAATAGGAAAGATTGTGGATAGAATAGAATGGATTTTAATGGATGTTTGAATGGAGGGAAACATCAATACTGGTGGATGGATGGATGGATGGATGCTATAAATCTAAAAGAAATAAATAAACGAGTGAATGATGGATGGATTGTTGAGTTGTGAGTGGATGGATGGATGAATAGTAAATAATAATAAATGGATGGATGGATGGATGGATGCTTGATAGTGTTCTGGATTGATGGACAAATAGATGAATAGTTGGATGCATCAGTAGAAAAGACAGATGGTTAGATGGTTTGCGATGGATGATTGAATGAAAGGAAACATCAGTACTGATGGACGGATGGCTACTACAATTTTGATAGGAATATAAAAAAAAAAACAAGTTGGATGGATGGATAAATGAGTGGATGGAGTGATGACTACATAAAAGACAACAGAAATGATGGATGGATGGTTTGTGAGTGGACGGATGAATGTGTAAATAATAATTGATGAATAAGTGGATGAATGGATGCTGATGCTGGATACAGTTTTGGATTGATGGATGCATCAGTAGGAAAGGTGGCTACTATGGCTTGTGATAGGAATAAATAAATGAGTGAATGGATAAATGGATGGATGGATAGCGTGATTAATGGATGAGTCACTGTAAGTTAAAAGTCACCAGAAATGTTGGATAGATGGATGGAGGGATGGGTTTTGAATGGATAAATAACAATAGATAAATGGATGGATGGATGGATGGATAGATGCTGTAGATGGGTGGACGCTTGATAGTATTTTGGATCGAGGGATGGATGAATAGATGGAGGGATGGATGCATTGGGATGGATGCATTGGAAAAGATTTGTAAGGTTGATTGTGATGGATGATCGAATGGAGGGAAACATCAACACTGATGGATGGATGGATGGATTGGATGGGCAGATGGATGGATTGGATGGATTGGATGGATGGATGGATTGGAATGGATGGACTGGATGGGCGGATGGATGGATTGGATGGATTGGATGGATGGATGGATTGGAATGGATGGACTGGATGGGCGGATGGATGGATTGGATGGATGGATGGATTGGAATGGATGGACTGGATGGGCGGATGGATGGATTGGATGGATTGGATGGATGGATGGATTGGAATGGATGGACTGGATGGGCGGATGGATGGATTGGATGGATGGATGGATTGGAATGGATGGACTGGATGGGCGGATGGATGGATTGGATGGATTGGATGGATGGATGGATTGGAATGGATGGACTGGATGGGCGGATGGATGGATTGGATGGATGGATGGATTGGAATGGATGGACTGGATGGGCGGATGGATGGATTGGATGGATTGGATGGATGGATGGATTGGAATGGATGGACTGGATGGGCGGATGGATGGATTGGATGGATGGATGGATTGGAATGGATGGACTGGATGGGCGGATGGATGGATTGGATGGATTGGATGGATGGATGGATTGGAATGGATGGACTGGATGGGCGGATGGATGGATTGGATGGATGGATGGATGGGCGGATGGATGGATGGATGGATTGGATGGATGGATTGGATGGATGGATGGATGGATTGGATGGGCGGATGGATGGATGGATTGGATGGGTGGATGGATGGATGGATGGGTGGATGGATGGATGGATTGGATGGATGGATGGATGGATGGATTGGATGGATTGGATGGATGGATGGATGTATTGGATGGATGGATTGGATGGATGGATGGATTGGAATGGATGGACTGGATGGGCAGATGGATGGATTGGATGGATTGGATGGATTGGAATGGATGGACTGGATGGGCGGGCGGATGGATGGATTGGATGAATGGATGGATGGATGGATTGGATGGATTGGATGGGCGGATGGATGGATGGATGGATTGGATGGGCGGATGGATGGATGGATGGATTGGATGGATGGATTGGATGGGCGGATGGATGGATGGATTGGATGGGCGGATGGATGGATGGATGGATGGGTGGATGGATGGATGGGTGGATGGATGGATGGATTGGATGGATGGATGGATTGGATGGATGTATTGGATGGATGGGATGGATGGATTGGATGGATGGATGGATGGTGAATACTATAAGTCTGATGAGTGAATACATGAATAAATGGGTGGATGCACCGATAGGAAAGATTATGGATAGAACAGGACGGATTGTGATGGATGTTTGAATGAAGGGATTAATGTATATAATGTATGAATGGATGTGTGGGTGGACAGTATGTACAGGTCAATAGACATGATGGATGGATGGCTGGTTTGTGAGTGGATGGATGAATGGATAAATATTAATAGATCTATGGATAGATGGATGGTTGGACTAAGCGATAGATGGATGCTTGATAACATTTTAGATTGATGGATGGATCGATAGGAAAGATAGATTGATAGATTGTGATAGATGACAATCTGCATGGCTGCTATAAATCTGACAGGAATAATAAATAAACGAGTGAATGGATGGAGAAATGAGTGGATAGAGTGATGAATGGAGGTGTGGTCGTATATACTAGACAATAGAAAGGATGGATGGATGGATGGATGGATGGATGGATGGATGGTGGATTAACGGGTAAACAGTAATGGATGGACGGAGAGATCAATAGTGATGACAAATCCATGAGTTGATGGATGGATAAACTGGAGGAAAGGATGGACAGATGTGCACCTGTAGCTGGAGAAGCCGTGCGTGTGTGTCGGTGTGTGTGTCTCCTGGCTGAGAGACGAGTGTGTGAGAGAGAGAGGAGAGAGTGAGTGTGACTCCACTCAGCACCTCAAACAATCCCTCATCAACCACCTGCATGTCCTGCAAAGGAGACAGAGAGAGACAGAGAGTGTTAGCGTACAGTAAGTGTGTGTGTGTGTGTGTGTGTGTGATCATGTGATCAGGAGTGAGACTTACAGGTGCTGATGTTGCTGTGCGTCTCAGCTCTCGCAGGTGTGTGAGGTGGGACTGGAGCTCCTGCAGACATGCATCTCCATCAGCACTGCTCCATACACACATGGGTGGAGGAGATATCTGCACACACACACACACACACACACACACACACACACACACACACACACACACTAACTGACTATTATTCTTTATTGATTTCCTAATAATAATAATTAAAGAAAATCGGTGCAAGCAAGAACGAACCTCGTCTTCCTGCTGCCCTTCTGCTCTCTGGCTGAGTCTCGTGTTAAGGTGCGTCCACTTCCTGTGCACAGACTCCGCTTCTTCCTGTCTCTGCTCCTCCCCTGGTCCCGCTGCCGCAGGTACACCCAGCCTGAAGAAAACAATCAGAAACTTTCAAAAACTCAGAAACTTGAACCTTAGTGGTGTGATGTCAGTAGATGAACCAGGGCTGATTTTTGCTCATGGTTCCTCATAGGAGGAAACTTCACAGGAACATTTTTTTTCTCAGGGACCTTATGTGCATTATGTCTGGAAAATCCAAAACTACATTTTTTTTTCTATTTCTTCAGCCTCAGTCAGCAAAAGCTTTGCACAAACACAAAACAGGAACTGGTGTAGCGCCTCATTCTTGACGGCTGCAGCTCTTAAGTTCCTTGAAAGGTTCTGGAAATGGTGGAAGTGTGCCTTATGTGTCAGTGTGTGTGTGCGAGAGGACGTGCAACTTCATGAGGGGAAGTGTGTGTGTGTGTGTGCGTGTGTGTTACCTTGTGTGTTCCTCTACAGTTTGACTTTGCAGTCTGATTCTGCTTCCCCTTGCTGCAATGGCCTTCGTCAGATCTCTCTGCTCAATTAGACCCTGCTCTAACTCCTAAAATATACAGAGAGAGACAGAGAGAGACAGAAACGGAGAGACAGAGAGAGACAGACAGAGAAAGAGACGGAGAGAGAGACAGACAAAGAGACGGAGAGAGAGAGAGAGAGAGAGAGATGGAGAGACAGAGAGAGAGAGAGAGAGAGAGACGGAGAGACAGAGAGAGAGAGAGAGAGACGGAGAGACAGAGAGAGAGAGAGAGATGGAGAGACAGAGAGAGAGAGAGAGACAGAGAGAAAGAGAGAGAGAGACGGAGAGACAGAGAGAGAGAGAGAGAGAGAGACAGAGAGAAAGAGAGAGAGAGACGGAGAGACAGAGAGAGACAGAGACGGAGAGACAGAGAGAGAGAGACAAAGAGAGAGAGACAGACACAGAGAGAGAGAGAGACACAGAGAGAGACGGAGAGAGAAAAGCTTTCTTTTATTTACATATTAGGGATAAACACAGATAAAAAAACATATCAACTTCCACCTTAGGTCATTAACCTCAACTCTCCAGAAACCTGTTTTTTCCATTTATCTGAAGAGACATTTACTTCTGGAGACGCTGT
>QNUK01000227.1:1080000-1085000 GCA_013621035.1 Clarias magur | reverse complement strand
TAACTCCTACACTGCAGAATTAACTCTTACACTGCCTAATTAACTCCTACACTGCTGAATTGACTCTTACGCTACTGAATTGACTCTTACGCTACTGAATTGACTCCTACGCTACTGAATTGACTCCTACGCTGCTGAATTGACTCTTACACTACTGAATTAACTCCTACACTACTGAATTGACTCCTACACTACTGAATTGACTCTTACACTACTGAATTAACTCCTACATTACTGAATTAACTCTTACACTACTGAACTAACTCTTACACTACTGAATTAACTCCTACACTACTGAATTGACTCCTACATTACTGAATTGACTCCTATACTGCTGAATTGACTCTTACACTACTGAATTAGCTCCCACACTGATGAATTAACTCATACATTTATAAATGAGCTCCTACACTACTGAATTTACGCTTACTCTTATACTGCTGAATTAATTCTTACACTACTAAATTAATTAACTCTCATACTGCTTAAGCTTCTCTTACACACTGCTGAATTAACTCTTCTACCCCTATCTCACCTATGCGGTTTGACTCACAGTGAGATGAGGTGTTAGGCACCTTGAGCATTCGCAAGGCCCATCAAAAGAAATTTCATTAAATGTTTATTTTAATGAAAATTAAATTGAATCATTATGAACCGTACTTACGGCCACCACGCGAAACTGCGTACAGTAGGTGAGATAGGGGTATTAGACTACTGAATTAATTAATACGCTGTTGAGTTAATGAACTCTTACACTGCTGAATTAACTCATACTGCCGAATTAACTTTTGCGCTGCTGAATTAACTCTTATGCCACTACATTAACTCTAACGCTACTTCACTAACTCGTATGCTGCCAAATTACCTCCTACGCTGCTGATTTAACTCAAACAGTACAAAATTAACCCTTACATTACTCAGCTAACTCTTACACTACTGACTTAACCTTAGAATGATGAATTAATACTTACATTACTGAATTAACACTTACTGAACTGACTGACATTGTATAATTAACCTTTACATTACCAAATTCATTTTGCAGTGCTTAGTTAAGTCAATGCCAAATTAACCCTTTTGTTAATAGTACAGATTTGTTATCATACTCAATTCTTCGAGTGCTAAGTTAACCTTTACAATACTGAATTAACTGTTAAGACTACTTTTAGCAGATAAGAGTACTTAATCAAACCTTACAGTACTGACAACTGGAACTGTTCAAAATTGACACATAATAATTAATAATTACAGTCTTATGCAAAAGTTTAGGCACCCATTGATAAATAACAGATTTTGGTGATTTTATCTTTGAAAAGGAAATGAAAAAAAAAAAAAAGCACAATATTTTCAGCAAACATTGATGCATAGTTACTTTGTATGCCAGAAATTGAACAAAAATTTCAAATAAAAACATTATTATGGCATTGTGCAAAAAAAGTCTCAGATTCCTTTTACAACATTTCAGACCTTAATCACCTCGTTAGATCTGATGCATTGCAACAGCTGTCATTATTAAATGCCAATTTCAAAGCTTTACAAATACTTCGACTCTTCAAACCTTGTGCACACACTTGCAGACACTCAACAACCATGGGTTCCTCTAAGCAGCTGAGAAATGAAAGGTATTGATGCCCACTATGCAGGAGAAGCTACAAGAAGAGAGCAAAAGTGTTCCACAGTGAGAAATGTAATTAAGAGATGGCAGTTCAGGGGAACTGTGGAGGTCAAGATGAGATCTGGAAGACCAAGAAAACTCTTGGTGAGAACTGCTCGTATGCTGGTCAGAAAGACAAATCAAAACCCCCATTTGACTGCAAAAAAGATTCAGCAGACTCAGGAGTGGTGGTGCAGCGTTCCACAAGACCTTCATGGAAGAGTCAGCAGAAGAAAACCTCACCTGCGTCTCCATCATACAAGCCAACATCTACAGATGCCTTTTTTGGAAACAAGTGCTGTGGACTGATGAAGTTAAAATAGAACTCTTTGGCCACAATCAGCAAAGGCATGTTTGGAGAAAAAAGAAGCAGCAGTTCATGAAAACTATGAGAACTATTAAGCATGGGGGTGGATCTATCATGTTTTGGGGTTGTGGAGGGAAGAATGGATTCCGTTAAATACCAGCAAATTCTGGAAGCAAACATCACACCATCTGTAAAAAAGCTGAAGCT
Source organism: Clarias magur (assembly GCA_013621035.1). Lineage (NCBI taxonomy): Eukaryota > Metazoa > Chordata > Actinopteri > Siluriformes > Clariidae > Clarias > Clarias magur. The sequence goes on along the minus strand of QNUK01000227.1, from coordinate 1,082,832 downwards.
GAAAACAGGACGACTTCTACAACAGGACGATGATCCTAAACACACCTCGAAATCCACTACGGAAAACCTCAAGAGAGGCAAGCTGAAGGTTTTCGAACGGCCATCACAGTCCGCTGATTTAAACATCACTGAAAATTTGTGTGTAGATCTTAAAAGAGCTGTGCATGCAAGACGACCAAAGAATATTACAGAACTAGAAGCTAGCTTCCTTTTGCAAGGAAGAATGGGAGAAAATCCCAAGTACAAGAATTGAAAGACTTTTAGCGGCTATAAAAAGTGTTTGCAAGCTGTGAGATCTGCCATAGGAGGTGCTACTAAGTACTGATTATGTAGGGTGCCCAAACTTTTGCACAGTGCAAGAATAATGTCTTTATTTATTTATTTTTGTTCAATTTATGGCATAAGAAGTAACTATGTATCAATGTTTGCTGAAAATATTGTGCATTTTTTACATTTCCAAGAGAGACTGTGTTAGCATCTTTACAATGAAAGAAATCACCGAAATCTGTTATTGATCAAGGGGTGCCGAAACTTTGGCATAAGACTGTATGTTACTGGATTAACTCTAACAAGACTGAATTTACTGTAACAGTCCAGAGTTAACCGTTACATTACTGAAATAACGGACAGTGCTAAATTAACCGCAAAATGTACTGAATCAACTATTAGGCTGATAAATTAAACTTAACCGGAAGTTACTTAGCTTTCACAGTAGCAAATTAACCTTCTTAACAGTTACTTACTAAATGCAGTTTTTTTCAGAAAGTATCTGTGTTTTGCATTGGAGTCTGAACTGGTGCCATGGAAAATTAATTAATGAACATCAATGAGAACGGAAGATTTAACACATTATAACCTGCGAGACCAAATCCGAGCCTATTTACAGACTGTGAGATAATGAAACTCACACTGTACGCATTAATAACTCTGTGTCAACACACCGAATGTGATCAAACAGCCATCACAAACACCACACATGCGCGCACATGCAAGCACGCACACACACGCACACACACGCACACACACACACACACACAAACACACACACACACACGCACACACACACGTCTGCAGATTAGAGATTTTATTAGTAAGCACCATGATGATTTTCTGAGCTTTTTGAGATTACCTCTATTATTGATGTGATTATAGATCCTGTTATGAAGGAAATATAAACAGTGTGCCAAAAAGAAACTACACTTCTGTTCCCCGGGGCATAAACACCCCCCCCCAAAGAGCAAGTAAAGGTAACAGTGGAATAAAAGGCGTGCCGTGAGAGCGCCGCCACACCAGAGACAAACAGTAGCTCATGAAACACGAACGCTCTTAATAGCGAGTAAGTATTAACTATAACCATTACATCACTTTAGGTTTTTTGTCTCTTTTGTCATTGTCATAAACCAGGTCACTGGGTCGCGGCTCCTGAACTCTCAGCCCTAATTCTGATCGTTAACCTTAAAGCTGCTGGATAATTAACAAACCAAAATCCCTCATAAATGATTTGAAAATGTTCTTCAATACTCAATGCACATTTATTTATTTATTTTAGTTTGCTTCCTAACAAAGCTTCAGGCCGAACTTTTTTCAAACCTGTTTTTCAACTACTGGATGTTTTATAACCTCAGGGCGAAAAAACCCCAAAACAAAACAAAACAAAAAAACAAAAACAACAACAGCCCCCCCCCCCCCCCCCGTCCAACCCCCCCCGGCAGAAAACTCATTAAAAAAGTATAAATAATTAAAAGTATAAATAATTAAATTAAAAAACATTACATGAATACATTAATCACAATAAATCAATAATAGAAAAGTCTAAATCAGTAAATAAATGGCTAAGCTAACAAATAAATAGGCTAAATTAGGTTAATAAATAGGCTAATTTAAAGATAAATAAGGTAAAAAAAAATAAATGCATAAATAATTTGACTAATAAATAAAAAAACTATAAAATAATTATTATAAATACAGTAAATACATTAATATACAAAATAAATCAATAAGAATAAAACAGACAAAACCTGTGATTGTGCTACTTTGGGGAAAAAAAAGCTAATTAATATGTATATCAGAACTTCAAGCAATATACTTCCCCAGGATTTAGCGGTGTTTCTACATTTTATACAGACCCAAACACACACACACACACACACACACCCACCTGTACTCATACACACACCTGTAAGGGCCGTAACAGTATATGAGTAATGTGTAAGAAGCTGGAACTGAGCCAAGCCGAGGCGCTAACATGAAACACACTGAACACGCCAACGTGTGTTTCCCGACAGAGATGTAAAGTGCTACACACACACACACACACACACACACACACACACACACACACGTGTGTATGTCCGTCTGTGCCGGCGCTCACCTGACAGGTGTGCAGCTGCTCCTGTACGCTCCTCTGCTCGTCTCGTTGCAGACTCAGCCGGGCCTTCTCCAGCCAGAGCTCCATCTGTGAGGCTCGCTCATTCCAGGAATGGAGAGATCCGTCCGGGGGAGGAGTTTCACCCAAGTGCAAGGGTTCACCTGCAGCCTGGAGACACACACACACACACACACACACGACAGGTAATGAACAGACAGAGGAAGAGCGAGAATGAGGAATGAGTGGAAAGAAGGATAGAGGGCGAGACAGGACACACAGGTAACACAGGTAGGAAGTGTGTGTGTGTCTATAAGTGTTTAAACCAGTGGGTGTGTCTATTGACCCTGAGAGGACCAGAAATACTGCTTCATTCTTGCTCCTACGTAGTACAACACACACGCACTATCTCTAATCTAGTCTAGTGTCTGGCTCCTAATCAGTCCTCAGTGACTGACACACACACA